>CM061526.1:17147500-17337500 GCA_030068015.2 Neoceratitis asiatica
CGTAGAGTTGAATATACTTTTTTATACACAATATAATCGAATATTTATGTGCATATTTAAACTTACATTCACAGTCAGAGGATAGTATACGGTGACGTTCTTCAAATAAAATTGGTTGTAATAATATTTTTTGTTATCTTTTTTAATTTTACAATATATTTCTAAATTGAAAAAAAATATTAAAAAAAATATAAAAAAATTTATTATTCATTTTTTATATTATTTTTTATTATTATTTATTTAGTAAGTAATTTTATTTTATTTTTCTAATTCTTGGCTGTTTATTTTATTTTCTTGCATTCTATTTATTCTCTTCTATTCTATTTTATTTTATTTTACTTTGTTGTATTTTTTTTTTATTTTTTTTTATTTTTTTTTTTTATTTTTTTTTATTATATTTTTTTTTTCTTTTATTTTTTTATATATTTTTTTATATTTTTTATTTTTTTATTTTTTTGTTATTTTATATTTTATTTTATTTAATTTCTTTTGTTTTAAAATTGCTTTTTTAATTTTTTATTGTACTTTATTTAATTTAATTTAATTTAATTTTATTGAATTTTATTATAGTTTGTTTCGTTTTATTTTATTCTATTTCATTTTCTCTATTTTATTATATTTTATTTTATAACGTAATCTCTTCTTTATTGGTTTTTATTTAATGTAATTTAATTTAGTTATATTTTTTTAGATATATTATATATTATTTAAATTTTTTACTTTATTTTATTTTAATTTACTTTTTTATTTTATTTTATTTAATTAAATTTTTTTATTTATTTATTTTTTTTTTTTCTTTCTTTTTGTAAATTTTTTTATTTTTTATTTTTTTTTTTAATATTTTTTTTTTTTTGAATTTTTATTTTATTTTATTTACTTCATTTTATTTTATTAGATTTTTTTTATTTTATTTTATTTTTTTATTTTTTTTTATTTTTTTTTATATTTTTTTCTTTATTTTTTTTTTTTTACTTACATCATTTTATATTATTTGATTTTTTATTTTATTTTATCTTATTTATTTTGTATTATTTTTTCTTTTTGTTATTTTTTTCTTTATTTTTTTTTTTAATTTATTTACTTTATTTTATTTTTTTGCATTATTTTTTTCTCTCCATTCTACTCTATTCTATTTTATTTAATTTTTTTTATTGTGTTTTAATATAATGTACTTCAGTTTCATATCCGAAGTCACATTTAAGTAGCGTAATATATGCTTAACCGCCATCATGTGTTCCATTACATACCTCAGAGATCCAATTATAGACTGATACTGGCAAGCATTAACGCGTTGCCACTTGTCACTACTGCAATTGACTTGATTAATTGGCTTCTAATGCAGTAGCTGTTGACCGACACTCACAGATTCCAAATTCTCTCAAAATGTTAATTTTCTGTTGCTGTTTCTGTCCAAAAAATATATCACCGCTTTCACTTTCTCACTCGATTTCAAGTCCCAAGAAGTGACAGACTGGAACTTTCGGTCGACAATCTGAAAAAAAAAAACATTTGCAAGAGCTTCGTTTTTTTAATTTAACTTACCAAAGTTTGAACAAGCTGTGAACAGATCATCCACATAGTTTGAAAATATATTTTTACCAGACTTAGATGCCTTGCTGTACAGGCATGGCTCGCTCTCACATGCTTTGTAACCTATATTCTTCAGTATTGTGTCCAATTTTGCATTCCATATACATCCTGACTGTTTGAGTAGTTCATAGAGGAGTGATTGTTTCAATTTGAATACCCTGCCCGTATTATCTTCAAACTTCACCGGTTGTACCATGTATACTTCTTCAATTAAGTCTCCGTTAAGGTTGGCTGTTCAAACATCCAGTTCATGAATGTGAAGTTGATGTTCTATTGCCAGTGCCAAAACCATTATAATCGCGCCCATAACCTATTAACATATACTGAGAAATGAGTAGAGGGCGGGCGAATTGTATCCGTTGAACAGCTCATTTATTCACATCAAAAGATTTACAAAGCGCAAAATTCCACAAAAGTTGAGGGAACTCCAAGAAAGCTGGGAAGTTAAATTCAAGTTATGTTACAGCAACTGGGATGCGTTGAAATGGAAGAAGTGTTAATTCACTTACAACAAATATATATATATTTTTTATGTAATTTAATTTAATTTTATTTTATTTATATTAATTTAACCAAATATAATGGAATTTTAATTTTAATTTTTTATTTTATATCATTTTTTTTATATTTTATTTTATTTATTTTATTTTTTTTATTATATTTTATTTTATTAAAATTTTCTATATTACTTATTTTTGGTTTAAATTATTTTATTTTAATTTTCTTGTATTTTATTATATTTTGTTTTATTTCATTTTATTTTATTTTATTTTAATATTTTCCTTTTTATTTATTTTTTATTTTGTTATTTTCTTTGATTTAATTTTTAGGAATTTGTATTGTTTTAATTTCCTTTTTCTAAGATTTTTCAATATTCATTTAAATGGCTGTTGGAACTTATAATCCTATTTTGATCAGAAATCTGTAAAAAAAAATATTTATTTATTGTTTTGTAGCGCTTAAAAAAAAATTAAAATAAAAATCATTCGGCACTCATCTACGTTCACTAGTGTATGTATATATATATGTATGTTTATTTATATGTATGTATGTATATTTATATAAATATATATGTAAACATATTTTTGCGTAGTCAAGAATTTTATTACTATTTACACAACTACTTATGTGTATAAATTGCGTTGGGTTGGTGCTTAGCGCCAGCGTCAAGTCACCATTAAACATAAATCAAACTGTTGTTATTGCTTGTAAATTGAAAAGGCATGAGAAGACAACATTTACGTTGGCATATATATACATAAATGTATTGGTATACATATATACATAAGTACTTGTTGGTGTTATGATTTGTTCTCACAGTCGCAAGTGCGCAAATAATTTAAGCGAAAAAGTTATTTAAATAAAAAATATAAAAAAAAATTTTTTTTATAAAAATAAAATAAATAAAATGAAAAATAAAAAATAGTAAATCGTCTAATGCTTGAAAATTTTTATATTATATAATTGATTGAAATAAAGTACTCCTTTAATGCATCCAGAATATTTTTTTTTTTTTTTTTTTTTGTAAATAAATCGCTTAATTGGTTAGGCCACTCTAGAGGGCCACAAAATAGACCTTTTTTGAGATTTTTTTTTGGGGAAAATTATATAAATAAGTCTGATTTTTGACAAAAGGCATTTATGATACATATAATTAACTGTTAATGACAATTTTTTAAGAAAAATTAATTTAAAAATGGCAGCTATACAGCGCTCTCCCTAGGATGTCTCCATTTTTTCAGGGGAACTACGGCCGGACACACAGCTCCTGTAATTTTTTATATATTTAAATAAATTGTTGAACGGTTGAACTGCTTGTAAATAGCAATAGCTACAGAATTACGTAGGATTTTTGCAATATATATGCATTTTTGACAAAATTGCGGGTCTCTAAAGGAAAAAGTAACAATTTGGCCTAAAAAATTGTCGAAATTTGTTAATAAAAAAAACTATGCCAGAAAAATCCTATGTACTTCTGCAGATAATGTATTTCTGAAGATGTTTCCAAAATTTCAAGTGAATCGGTTGTAAATTATTTGAATTATGTTTCCGTCCAACTTGAAAAAAAGCAGTTTTGAGACAAACTCGTTTAAAGTCTTGAGTATGCCTTACTGACCGAAATAGACGCTACTATTAGAGAACGAAAATGGGGCATTTAGAAATTTTTATCTATCATAATTCTTCGAGATAACATTTTTGAGACCATAACGTATCATTTGAAAGAAAAAAAATCCATTTTCCGAAAATTCTAAAATGGCCTAACCCCTTCAAGTATATTAAATATATTTCGTTCAATTATTTTCCTATAATTAAAATTTATTTTTATAACATTAAAAATTAATTTGTTTTTTAACTATTTATTATATAAATTGAAATTACCGGTCGCTCAGATATCTGCGTAATTAATTTATTGGTTTTTTAATATATTCTTATCAAAATTAGAGAGTGTTTCAATCACTGCAAACTTATGGTCAGCTCAAATATTAATAAAAATAATTTTACAAAATAAAATAAAAAGTATTAAACTCTCAAAACACTTGAAATACATCACCTAAGGGTTAACATTATGAGCAACATAAAGAAAAATAAAAATAAATCATTTAATTACAAATCACAAAAAAAAATGTGTGATATGTATAAAAGTCTATTTTTATTCAAAAAAAAAAACTGATTCAAATACATTCTGAACGAATTTTTTTCAATTTCTGTTAGCTCCACTCCATCACAGACACCTTTCATAAGCTAAATTTATAAGCATATGCACATAACTCACTAAAAAAAAATGGCACTCCCTTGGGCGAATTAAACTTATTATTTTGTCCGCCAGAGATTTATTATATCGTGTTGCCTCCATACTGGCTCTGGTATGTGAAAAAATATAAGGCAACAGAGTAAATTGAAATCACAGCGCTACCGTTGGAGAAAAAAGAAGTCACAGGCAAGATACAATCTCAATTGTAGTGTTTATTTGTTTTGTATTTTTTATAACCTTTTGTCTGTGGGTGAAATTTTTCTATCATTTCGTCTAGTCAGCTTCTTAACTTCTTTGGTGAATGAAGAATTTTGTAATTATTTTTAGTAAAATTTAAATTTTCCTACACTCCCTTGGTGTCATGCGTAAATAATGTGGAACTTAGATTTTTACATTAATGTAGCTGGCGGAGAAGTTTAAATAAAGTTAATTTTGTTAAATAAAAAATAAATTAAAAATAATAATTTTCAAATTTTTTTTAATTACTTCTTTAGGCATTTATTGCATTATACTCAATTATTTGTATAATAAACTGAACAATTTCTTTATTATGAATTCTGAGTCTCATCACATATATTCATATCAACCACTTTTAGCTTAACTTCACCTCACTTCCTCACATATTTTTACACAATATTATATTGAAAAGAAGCTACGAAGCTCTTTGACTGCTGCACTCAAACACACTAATTTGGGTGTTAACCTTAATTAACAGTACATAATTGATTATCAAAGTAATTTTGTGGAACAGTAACACACTGACTAACTAACATTCATAAAAAAAACATACGGACAAATATCAATTAGCATTGCGCCACACCATTCGTACATTACTACAGGCAAGCGAACTGAAAGACTTAAGCGACAAACTCATTTGCAAAAGTTGAGCATGAAAACAAGGTCATACAGCCATCCGACGCTTGTGTTATTATTGCCGCTGTGCAGTGAAGCGTATTTTGTTTTGTCTTGAATTTGTGTTTTCGTTTTGTTTTACTTTGTACAAATTAATATGCTACAAACCAAAAAAAACTGACAAAAATATGGAACAAGCCGGCATACAAGTAATCGCATGATATATTTTCCCACGCAGTAGCGGTTTTTGAGGTGGAAAATAAAGCAAAAAAACATAATAATAATATTAATACACACTAAAGCACTCGAAACTGGTACTAAGTCGAGCGTGTCAAATAACAATAAATTTTAATATATAAATAACCGACACCTGCTGCAGTTTTCATTTGATAAAATGCTAGAAAATGCATGCAAATTTGCATTTTTTTAAACTTTTCTGTAATCGGTTTGGAAATGAAATAAAATAATTTAAAATAACATAATAAAAAAACATTGATGAAAAATAATATAATACAAAATTAAATAAAAATATATAAAAAATAAGTTTAATTTAATTTAATTAAATTAAATATATTAAAAAAGGAAAACAATAATAATTAAAATAAAATAAAATAAAATGAAATAAAATATAATAATATAAAATTAAATTAAATAAAAGAATGCAAAAAAATAATATAAAAATGAAATGAAATAAGTTGAAAGAAAAACAATAAAAAATTAAAAAAAAAATCAAATAAATTGAAATGAAAAAACATTATTCAAAGAAAATTTAAAAAAAAATTACAAAAACCTTTTGAGAATAAAATTAAATCAAATTAAAAAGTAAATTAAAGTCTTTTTTCATGAAATAAATTATAAATAACGGGTGATCCATTCCAAAGTTCCCTACTTTTTAAAGAAAAAAACACAGAAAATTCTAATTTAAAGGGGAATGATTATTATCACCCGAAAGAACATTTTTGGCGTTTATTTTTTGAAGATTATCTCTTTCAAATGTTGGCCGCAGCTACGTCTCAGATAGTGTATCCGTTGAGTCCCATTATCGATGACTCGTTCGGGCATTTCGACTGGTAACTGGTGAATGTCACGCCAGTAATGTTTGCTCCAAGACCTGAATCGACGCGGGATTGCCCGCATAGACTTTGGACTTTACATATCCCCACACGAAAAAGTTGTCTAACGGTGTGATATCACACGATATTGGTGGCCAATCGACTGGCCCAAAACGTGTAATTATCTGCTGCTCACCGAAGTGTTCTCTCAATAAATCCATTGATTGTTGCAATATGTGGGAAGTGGCGCCGTATTGTTGAAATCAAATGCCGCAGAGATCACGATCTTTAATTTCGGGCATCAAGTAGTCGATTATCATGGCGCGATAACGGTCGCCATTGACGGTTACGTTCTCACCGGCATCATTTTTGAAGATATATGGTACGATGATTCCACCGGCACACAAACAAAACCAAACCGTTATTTTTTTCTGGATGAAATAGCAGCTCTTGAATCTCTTCAGGTTGCTCTTCGTCCCAAATGTGGCAATTTTGCATGCTTACATACCCATTGAGCCAGAAATGGGCCTCATCTCTGAACAGAATTTTGCTCGAAAACGTCGGATCTTTTTTAAACTTTCAAGAGTCCATAGAGCGAAGCGATGTTGCTTGGGAAGGTCGAGCGGCTTCAGTTCTTCAACAAGCTCTATTTTGTACGCTTTCAATTTAAGATCTCGACGTAAAATGCGTCAAGTCGTTCCATTCGTCAGTCCGAGTTGTTGCGAACGGCGCCGAATCGATTCTCCACGGTCTTCGTATACACTCCCAGCTACGACCGATATATTTTCTTCACTGCGTGCTTCGGACGTGGTCTATTCGGTCGAAAATTATCCAATAATGAATGCTTGGTCTCAAGATGGGTGATGGTGTTACGAATAGTACGCTCAGTAGGCCGATTATGTTGACCATAAGTTGAGCGAAGGGCTCGAAACACATTCTTTACAGAATGTATGATTCGCTCTTTTCGATATAAATAATTTTTTTGTTTTGTTTTGATTTTTATAAAGATTAGATTACTTTTATCTACAAACGTCTATTTCAATTAGCAGCCAAAAGCATTATAAGAAGCCTTAAAACGTAGTTTGTTTTTATTTTTGTAAAAGAATGCCGCTTAACCTCTCAACAATGTAGTGGCTTTTGCCAAACGGTCTTAAATCCACCTACAAACTCAGCGCGGCCAACTAAGCAGCCACTTTACGAATGCAATAACCATTTTCTGCTACATTTAATTACGCGTCGTTTGTTGTCCAAAAACTTGCCACTTATGTCACAACAGCAAGTGCGCATATATGGGATTTTCGCTGACTGCAGATAAATTTTTTTTTTTTTTTCATTAATTATTTATTTTATTTTATTTTTATTTTTTTAAGTTTTTTTGCACAGTAAATTTCAACTTTTCCAAACAAACAAGTTGTGCTACTCGCATTGACGTGTCGCTCGATGCGGTTTTTCGGTCATCATACACATACTTAAGTTTGCTTACATGTGCATATTTGTGTGTGTGTGTAAGGCATGCGGTTGGCGCAACGAATCCATAAGCACACTCACTCACCGACTGCTTGCCTTTAAAGGAAGCTGTGCGCTCGTATGCTATGCCATGCTATGCTGAGGTATATATGTATGTACGAGTATGTTATATGCGTTGGCCGCCGCTATCAGCTTAGCGAATTGTCGAATTGTTTGGCAAACTATAAGTCGTTGAACTGGTTATGATTGCAACAAGCTTGCCAGCCGCTGCCAGCATTACATTGATTACCACTCATCCCCACCATTGCTAGTCAGGCCCACACTTAGCCCGAAAACCGCTACAGGTGTCTGTGGAATGCGGTTATATGTACGTATATATGTATGTATGTTGGTAGGCAATTGCTAAGAAAACCGGCGTCACTATGGCCGTACCCATGAAAACTGGCAGTATGAAAATTCGTTGATTGTTGGAGTGAGTGAAAATGGAATTTTCGTATAGATTTTTCCTTAATTTTCATAAGTGTGATTTTGCCAGTTCATTTTTGGGTTATAAAAGTTGGAGAAAGAAGTTATTGAAGTTGGAGGAAGAAGAATATTGAAAGTAAATAATTTAAAAATTAAAAATAATTTTTTTTTCATTGAACTAATCTAAATTTAAATAATAGAAAATTTATTAAATATAAGAAAATAAATATAAAAAATTAAATTAAATAAAAAAGAAAAAAAAAATTAAAATAAATTTAAAAAAATTAATTTAAGTTAAATTAAATAATATAAAATTAAATTAAATACAACGCAAGATAATAAATTAAATTAAATTAAATTAAATTAAACGATATTAAATTAATTTAAATAATATGATATAAAATAAAATGTCATTACATTAAACTAAAATGATATAAAATTATATAAAATAAAATAAAATTATATTAAATTAAATTAAATTAAGTTGAATTAACTTAAATTAAGGTAAAATAAAAAATATATAAAATAAAACAATATAAGATAAAATTAAAAAAATAAATTAAAATAAAATAACTTACACGAAAATAAATTAAAATAAGTAAAAAACAAAAGATTTCCAAAACTAATTTAAAAAAAAAATACAAAAAATTAAATAAACTAAAATAAAACAAAGGGTGATCCAAGTAGAGGTACTTTTTTCAATAACCTTTTTTGACAGATCACGCGTGAGTCGTGTCGAGCTGTCATGTTATATTTTTGTTCAGTATTGCTTGGCATTTCATCATGGAAAGACTTACGCCGTTGAACAACGTTTACAAATCATTCAAATTTATTACGTTCTGTAAAGAATGTGTTTCGCGCGCTTCGCTCAACTTATGGTCAACATAATCGGCCTACTGAGCGCACTGTTCGCAACACCATCACCCATCTTGAGACCCAGCATTCATTATTGGATAATATTCGACCGAATAGACCACGTCCAGCACGCAGTGAAGAAAATATAGTGCCTGTAGCTGAGAGTGTACACGAAGACCGTGGAGAGTCGATTCGTCGCAGTTCGCAACAACTCGGACTGACGTATGGAACGACCTGGCGTACTTTATGCCGTGATCTTAAATTGAAAGCATACAAAATAGAGTTTGTGCAAGAACTGAATCCGCTCGACCGTCCCAAGCGACATGCTTCGCTCTATGGGCCCTTGAAATGTTCCAAGAAGATCTGACGTTTTCGAGTCAAATTTTGTTCGGGGATGGGACACATTTCTGGCTCAATAGGTATGTAAACAAGCAAAATTGCCGCATTTGGGACGAAGAGCAACCTGAAGAGATTCAAGAGCTGGCATTTTAGCCAGAAAAAAGAACGGTTTGGTGTGGTTTGTGGGCCGGTGAAATCATCGGTCCATATTTCTTCAAAAATGATGCCGGTGAGAACGTAACCGTCGATGGCGACCATTATCGCCCGATGATAACCGACTATTTGATGCCTGAAATTGAAGCTCGTGATCTCCGCGACTGTTGGTTTCAACAAGACCGGGCGCCACTTCCCACATTTCCCACACATCGCATCAATCAATGGATTTATTGAGAGAACACTTCGGTGAGCAGCAGATAATTTCACGTTTTGGACCGATCGATTGACCACCAAAATCGTGTGATATCAGACCGTTAGACCTTTTCCTGTGGGGATATGTAAAGTCTAAAGTCTATGTGGACATTCCCACTTCGATTCAGGTCTTGGAGCAAAACATCGCGCGTGTCATACGCCAGTTACCAGTCGAAATGCTCGAACGAGTCATCAAAAGGTGGACTTGACGGATGGACCGTTTGAGACGTAGCCACGGCCAACATTTAAAAGAGATAATTTTCAAAAAATAAATGCCAAAGAATGTTCTTTCGAATGATAATAAACATTCCCATTTAAATTATGTCCTTTAAAATAGTAAGGAACCCCGAAATGGATCACCCTCAAAAAATAAAAAAACCATATTAAAATAAAATAAAATTAAATAAAGCAAAATTTAAAAATATAAAATAAATTAAATAAAATTAAATAGAAAAGGAAATTAAAATATATTAAAAAATAATAAAGTCGAATTAAATAAAACAAAATAACATAAAACAAAAGTTTAGCCCAGCCAAATTTAAATAGATCTAAAATCTATACAAAATTTCCCACAGATTCTCAAAATTTTCTCCAGACACTAGAGAAACATAAATTCAGCTCAGTTAAATCATTTTCTAATTACCCAAACAGGGTAGTCATAAATCGCATAAATTTTTTTTTTTTTTTACAAATCATGTAATACAATATAAACATAATAATTTACATTAAAACGATATGTACATATGTAAATGATAAAACATGAATAACGAAAACCCAAAACATCAATCAAAACAAGCATTTGAAAGCGATGAAAACTCCAGCATGAGAAGCAGAAAAGTATGAAACTGAAAACCCAAGAAACAAAAAACACAAAACTGTTGTACTGTACAACAGTAAATGATTATAAAAAGCAAAACTAACACACACACACACACACACACACAAAAACAGTGAAGTAAAGCAACAATAAAAAATTAAAATAGAAACACACAATGTTGCAACTAACCTAATAACATCCGCATATTAACTGTTCGACATAAAAATGCATGAATGAATGAATGAATAACTGACGAATAGCTGAGGACTGGCAATAAACTGGCTAACTGTCTGTTCGACACACTCACATACACACACACACACACACACACCTATTCACTCACTGACTGGTAAACTAACGAATTGACTGAAGAATGACTGGAATTGGGATGCGGTATGTGCAAAGCAACCCATATGTATGTGTGTATGTGTGCGGCTGAGAAATGCATGAATTGATGTTGAATGTTTATGGTACACAAGAGAAGATAATAAACGAAACAAATAAAAATTATTAAAATTTTATGAAGCAATGAAGTGTAGTGAGTTGTGAAGCAGGCAAAGAATGAATGCAAGCGACGTGAAAGCAACAAGCAAAGTGTTTGTGTGGAAAAAACATAAATATGAAGATGAAGACGAAGAAGAAGTAATCAAAAAAAATTTCGGTTGTTCTTGTTGTTGTTATTGTTGTTGTTGTTGTTGTTGTTGTTGTTGTTGTTGTTGTTGTTGTTGTTGTTGTTGTTGTTGTTGTTGTTGTTGTTGTTGTTGTTGTTGTTGTTGTTGTTGTTGTTGTTGTTGTTGTTGTTGTTGTTGTTGCTGTTGTTGTTGTTGTTATTATTGTTGTTGTTATTATTATTGTTGTGAAGACAAATGAACAGGTGTAGCTACGGACGACAGCAAAATAGCAATGACACACTTCCAAGCGAATGCGAAGAGAAAACAAATATACGAAGATTGAGGAAAAGATGTTGAGGAGTTAAATACTGGAAGCTGCAACCACTCTGCTGGTTCCTCAAGCTTTGGAAATTACATAGCAGCTTATTTATTTAATTTCTATATTAATTCTACAAATGCACCCTAAGAAACTAAAAAGTGACTGGTCAGTCAACGTTATATGAGTGAATTGATAAAAATGTTGGTTGTCATACTTTCGCAACAACAAAATTGTTTGCACACCGCTGACAGTAGAAATATTTGCAGACTTTCTTCCCTGTCTTTCTTCTGGTGAAGACGAATGTGGTGGTGTATATGAGGCCAATTAAGTCATAAAGGAAGCAATAAAATAATAATTCCGCTAATTGAAGAATATCGAGCATTGACATCAATAGAACAAGCTCTAAGTAGAGGAATTTTTGTGAGAAGAAAATTAATAAAATGAAAAAAAAATTATAAAATAAAAATATTTATAAAATTTGAAAAATAAAAAAAATAAAAAATTTAATAATCTAAATCAAACTATAAAAAAATTAATAAACTTAAATTCAATTATGTTAATGAAACATGAAACTGAAATAAATTAAAATTAACTAAAATTAAAAAAAAAATTAAATAAATTAAATATACACAAATAAATAAAATAAAATAATGTAAATTAATATAAAACAAAATTAAAGTAAAGAAAATAAATTAAAATAGAATAAAATAAAATAAATAAATTTCCTCCTGAATTCTGGAAACGGGGATCGGGAGAGGTGCCGGTCCTTCAGAAAGCTGAAATCTGTAAAAAAAAATTTACCTACGCTCACTCAAAATATATATAATATGTTCAAAAAACAATAATAATTCACCACAGGTGTGCTGCAACTACGGTGTTAATTTGGCACCAGCCAGTCTCCTTAGCGCTCGGATGCCTCCGGATAAAAGCAGCTCCTACCTCTACTCTCGTTGACGCTTTGATTTTAAGAAAGTAATTATTTTGCCGGAAAATTCTGCTTTTCGCTATTTACGGTCCTGTTTTTTACTTCTTGCGTACTACCACACAGCATATAAAGGGTGATCCATTTCGAGGTTCCCTACTTTTTAAAGAAGAAAAAACACAGAAAACTCAAATTTAATGGGGAATGTTTATTGTCATTCGAAAGAATATTCTTTGGCATTTAGTTTTTGAAGATTATCTCTCCGCCGCATCTACCTCTCACATGGTCCATCCGTTGAGTCCAATTTTCGATGACTCGTTCGAGCATTCCGACTGGTAACTGGCGAATGACAAGCGTGATTTTTTGCTTCAAGGTCTGAATCGAAGCGGAATTGTCCGCATAGACTTTAGACTTTACATATTCCCACAGGAAAAAGTCTAACGGTGTGATATTACACACTATCTTGGTGGCCAATCGACTAGCCCAAAACATGAACTTATTTGCTCACCGAAGTGTTTGCTCTCTAAATCCATTAATTGAAACCACGGGTCAAGGAGATCACGAGCTTCAATTCCAGGTATTAAATAGTCGGTTATCATGGCGCGATAACGGTCGTCATTGACGGTTACGTTCTTACCGGCATCATTTTTGAAGAAATATGGGCCGATGATTACACCGGCCCACAAACCACGCCAAATCGTTGGTATTTCTGGATGAAATGGCAGCTCTTGAATCTTTTCAGGTTGCTCTTCGTCCCAAATGCGACAATTTTGCTTGTTTACATAACCATTAAGCCACAAATGGACCACATAGCTGAACAAAATTTGGCTTAAAATGGTCGGATCTTCTTGGAACTTTTCAAGAGCCCATAGAGCGAAGCAATGTAGCTTGGAAAGGTCGAGCGGCATTAGTTCTTGCACAAGCTCTATTTTGTTCGCTTTCAATTTAAGATCTCGACGCAAAATGTGCCAAGTCGTTCCATACGTCAATAGCGGTTAATAAGATTCAAGAAAAAAAGTAGATTAAGTGATGAATATATATATATATATATATATATATATATATATATATATATATATATATATAATTAATTTTAGAAAAGGGCATAAAATAAAAAACAAAATAGCTTACAATAAATTTAAATAAATAAAAAATATCAAAAAAAAATCAAATATTAAACAAAATTTAATTAAAATAAAATAAATTAAAAAAAAAAATAAAAAAATAAAAAAATAAATAAAGGGAATAAATCAAAATTTTTTTATAACAAAGTTTAACTTAATAAATTAAATCAAATTACAATAAAATTATTAAAGAAAAACAATTAAATTGAAATTAAAAAAATGTTTAAGCAAATAATATGAAATAAAAAATTTATTTAATAAGTGGAAGAAAAAATGTTATAAATTAACATAAAATAAATTTAGAAAAAAGAAAATAAATAAATATAAATAAAAATTGAGAAAATGAAAGAGAAACTAATATGGGTCAGGGCATAGATGAGCAGAAGAAAAATAAAAATGTTCTATCTACCTCGCATTTAATTTTAAGATCGCGGCCACCAGCTGATTAATTTTCATATATTTTTTTACATTTCTGTTTATTTTTCTTTGAATTTCCTACACTTTTCTTTAGCTACATATAAATTATGACCACCAGTATTGTTGTTGTAATTGATGTTTGATTTTACTGTAAACAAAAACAAGAGGCAAAAACAACAATTATTGAACAAATAAACATAAAGCACAGCCGTTAGGGCCACTCACCTCTAACAACTTGTATTTGTAAAACAAAGGAAGATGAGCAAATGACAGTAACGACAAAGCAGAAGAATAATATTAAGACACAAAGGTGGCCTATTGGCTATTATTTATACAACTAAGTGAGCTGAAGAGCATGAATTATGAATATATTAGTTAAAATAACACAAACTATTGCGTATTTATGGAAGTGGGCATAGAAAAAACAAACGAAAAGTGTGTAAATAAGTGGATTGCTTGAGATTTTCATCTGGTGATTTCATGGACACAGAGCTAATGTTTTTTTGTCCCACAACTCGAACTCTTTGCAAGTACTAAAAGTCTAGTTTTATGGTCTCTTACAATTGGTGACAGACTCTTCCAACCTTTTACATGAAAGCTAGACTCCTGAAGTCTTCATCACTCTGCCTTCCACATTGAGCATCTACGAAAACTGGCTTTGTTTCATTTGATTACGACCTGGTAGGTAAGGAATCTTCATAGATACGAGTAGTCCGCACTACCCGCAACCCGATTTACCTCCTAGCACCTACGGACTAAACCCAACCTCCTTCGTACGTTGGGCCTGCGAGAGCCCTGTGAGAGCTCTGCGCTCTTCTTGTCTAAGACGCTTCAAACAACATTGGTTTCAACTTTTCGTTCTGGGGTCAATGTGCCTCCTATACAATGTTTTAGCTGCTTGCGCTCTTCTTTAAACCTGCCGCAGTATAAAATAATATGCTCTGCGTTTTTCTCATGGCAATTCGAATAGTAAAGATGACCTGCGTGCATATACTTATGCAAATATTGGCAGCTGTCTACGACAACTGGCTGTCTAACATAATTTGTGTCCTGCTGTGTCACTTCTAACACTCCCTAGTACCACTAAATTAGCTCAGTTAGTTGCCTAATTTGCCAGAGATTGAAGTGTTGCCAGACACTTGGTAGTTATGACGGCATGGGCTTTAACTTCTTCAGTAATCCGTTGCTGATCGAAGTCCGGGAAGTCCAAAAGGACTGGAGTTGCAGGATTTTTCAGAATTTTTTTTAATAAAATGCGTTTCCTGACCCGAAGAGCTTCATTCCGGAAGCGGTTATCCCTCTCAATCACTTCTTCCTGTCTTCATTTGTCCAGGAATGTGAAATACTTGGGAACAATTCTAGGCAGAAAACTATATTTTCCTTTCTGTGAATGTAGTATAAGCATCTACAAAAATATAGTCAAACCTATCTTGTGCTATGAAGTTTTCGTATGGTGGAAGTCGCTAGTAAGAGTAACTCTAGCCAACGCCTCTAGCTAGCCTCTTAGCAGCAAGTGTGGTGCATTACGAACTATGCCCATACTGACACTTAACGGCTGTGGACATAGGTGGTAGAACTAAAGCGGCAAAGGTCGCTGTCAGGCTTAGCAAGTGCGTATCTTTGGTCGATTCGAGCTAAGGGCACTCTACTGATCAAGGAGGAGCTCGATTTCAACCCGCCCGAACGACTTGGCACATTTTACGTCGAGATCTTAAATTGAAAGCATACAAAATATAGCTTGTGCAAGACTTAAAGCCGTTCGACCTTCCCAAGCGACATCGCTTCACCGTAGAGGCTCTCGTAAAGTTCCAAGAAGATCCGACTTTTTCGAGCCAAATTTTGTTCAGCGATGAGGCCAATTTCTAGCTTAATGGGTATGTAAACAAGCAAAATCGCCGCATTTGGGACGAAGAGCAACCTGAAGAGATTCAAAAGCTGTCATTTCATCCAGAAAAAATAACGGTTTGATGTGGTTTGTGAACCGGTGGAATCATCAAAAATAATGCTGGTGAGAACGTAACCACAAAGACGGCCGTTATCGCGCCATGATAGCCTACTATTTGATGCCTGAAATTGAAGTTCGTGACCTCCGGGACATTTGGTTTCAACAAGACGGTGCCACTTCCCACACATCGCATCAATCAATAGATTTATTGAAAGAACACTTCGGTGAGCAGATAATTTCACTTTTTCGGCTGTTGGGCTATGTAAAGTCTAAAATCTATGCGGACAATCCCGCTTCGACTAAGACCTTGGAACAAAAATCATGCAAGTCATATGCCATTTACCAGTCGAAATGCTCGAACGAGTCATCGAAAATTCGGATGGACCATCTGAGACATAGTCACGGCCAATATTTGAAAGAGATTATCTTCAAAAAATAAATGCCAAAGAATTTTCTTTCGAATAATAATAAACATTCCCATTTGAATTTGAATTTTCTGTTTTTTTTTTTTTAAAGATGTAGGGAACCTCAAAATGGATTTATATAAACTTGCGCCGAACACTTCACGGCAGGACTTTAGGAGACAAAGTAACTGAACGAAGCGAGCAATTAATTTCTTCAAACTTAGCTGAAAATGACTCACACAGCTAAGTCCTGATGAGCTCCCTCCAAAATAGTTAAGGAATGCATTTCATTACTGTCGTCTAGTTATTTCATCAGAATGGAAGAGGAATTTATATTACTAAATTTAAAACATAAATTTTTTTTTTTTTTTTTTTTTGGAAAAAGTCTAATTTGCAGCCACTTTATATGCTGACAGCAGAAAGATCGAAAACTATTAAAGAAAAGAACAAAGCGAACTCGCTTGTTATTGTTGGGGCAACTTTATTTCATTTGCTTCAACACTATATCTCTGTCTCTTGACGCGCTTGTCACTTGACTGCCATACATTTTTCAACACTCCACCGGCTCTCCACCACTGACTGAGCTTCTCTCCACCTCTTGACTGGGCTTTTGTTACCGACTAGGCATACAGAAAGTGACATTAAATTTGCCTACGTGTATGGAATGTGAAATTCAATTCGAACAGCACAGCTGTGTGCACGTGATGTTGGATTGGCGTAGGCACTCTGGCGTGGCTGGGTAGCGAAAAGAGCTCTAGTGGCATGCTGAGGGAAGACTTGGGGAAAAATCGCCATACAAAATTCCATGCTTTTGCATATGACTTCGACTAAAAAAAAATTTAAATAAATGTAAATGCAATCAAAAAAATGTTTTTTTTTTCTGCTCAAAATAAACGTTTTCAATTTCTTTAAACACACTTACATCGTATACATATGAGTATGTATGTATATATGTATGTATGTACACTTATAGCCAACTTTTTGGCCATCCACTGCTGGTGCGGTCAAGGCTAAGCAAAACTTTTATTTTCTACCTCATAAATAAAATTTAACTCGCCTAGCAGTTATTTGCATGCATACATGCATGTGTGTATGTGTGTATGTGTGTAAGTGCAATTGTATATGCGCATTAAAGCAATTGCAAATGAATTTATGAAATGTCACAATGAAATTGAAAGTTGATTTGTTGTGCTTGAAAGAGAGAAAAACAAATATGAAAAAAAAACAATTTTTACATTAATAAATCTGTAATTTTCTACGCAAAAATGTGTCTTTGACATTCACATTCACTCATCTTCAAACGCTTTGATTTTCCTCTCCTTGCGCGTTTTCGAATTTTCAATTTTTTCATTATTTTTTCTTTTTTTTTCTTTTTTATCTTTCAAGTTGTTTCTTATTTTGTTTCCTACATTTCACTTAACACATTTCGGTTTCGTCGTGAAAAGTGAAATTCACATTTATGGCTGCTCAGCTCATCCTATGTTACTCTGTTGTCGGTGCGCATGCGTCTGTATGCTACTACCTATCGTGTTTGTGTAAAATGACAACAAAATTTGTTTATAGTTGTTCGAAAATTGCAATACCGTTAAATTGCAAGTGACAATCCTTTGCGGCGTGCATATTCATTGGCATTTCGATATGATTTCACCAACACAAAAAAAAATGAATTTATAGAAAACAATTTGCAGATAACAAATCAATTGAAAAATCTCTCTAAAAAAAACACTTTTTTTTGGCAAAATTCATTTTTTTTTAGTCAACTTAGTTCCCTTCAAGGGTAATACATTGATTATAGCGACTCTCCAACTTTTCGATACCATTTTTGTAGTACGATTTGTTCGTTGCTTCAAAATAAACCTCAGTTTCGAGGTTGCACCTCTTCATTCGACGAAAACTTCTTCCTAGCGAGCATTCTTAAGAGTTCTGAGTACAGGAAATAGTCGCTGGGGGGACAGATCTGGAGAATACGTTGGATGCGGCAGCAATTCGAAGTCCAATTCATAAATTTGTTCCAACGATTTCACTGACTTATGGCACGCCGCACCGGCTTGGTGAAACAGAACTTTCTTTTTCTTGAAATACGATTGTTTTTTCGGCGATTTCGTCCTTAAAACGATCCAATAAGGCTACGTAATAATCGATGTTGATGGTCCTTCCTTTTTCAAAGTAGTCAATGAAAATTATTCCATGCGCATCCCAAAATACAAACGCCTTAACCTTGCCAGCCGACTGTTGCGTTTTCTTACGCTTTGGAGCGGGTTCATTGTGTGCAGTCCACTCGGATGACTGTCGTTTGGACTTTGGAGTGAAATGATGGCGCCATGTTTTATCTATTGCCACATATATGTGCAAAAACTCGGTCTTATTACGCTTGAATATCTCCAAACATTGCTCCGAATCATTAACTCGTCGTTCAATTTAGAAGGGAGAGGTGAAGACATTCAGTAGTCTTATATACGTGTAAAAGGATGATAGAGTCTTTTACCTATGAAAACCCCTAAAATTTGTGCTTGGAAATTATGTTGGTTTCAGGGTCTTTCATCAATGCATCCGGACGAGATATTCTTTGCGATTGTTAAACCAATGTTTGTCCATGGGGTTCCAGAATAGTTGATGGCTACAAAAAACACCGTCTCTAGAGAAAAGGCTGTAATGAGTTTTTGGGCTCTTAAGCACCGTATTGCTCATAACAAACCGCACATTCTGCAGAGCTTTCTACGGTTTTGAGTATACCACCACTGAACCTAGTAGCTAAAACCAGGACATTTATAATTGCAGCGGCATTATATGCTTCAAATCAGCTGAAATCCAAGCTATACGGACATAGCATTAGCATTTTGGCTACGCTTACAGTTCAGTATCTGGCTTTCTTCTACCAAAAGCTCACATAGGGTCAGCTGGGTAGAGAAAAGAAGTTTAATAAGCAGATAAAGTTCTGCATATCTTTAGTGAAGGTTCTAAACTTAGTGGGAGAGTATGGAAGGCGGCTTACTACGCTCAACCCGAGACGAGGAAGCCATTAGAACCAGCGATCATCTAAGGTATAACTCAAACTGGAAGATTTGCTATAAAAATAGCAACTACAGGGAGCAGGCCTACGCATTATGTCTCTAAATGGAGAGAAGTTTTTGAATAAAAAAAACATTATTTTTATTTCAAATAATTTAATATAATTTACAAGAGCTGGCAAAATTTATATATTCCCTATACAGTCTAAAGTCACATTCAGCAGCACAAAATATAGCCTTTATGACTCTTGTTGTTGTTGTTATTATTATAACCGCAGATTATTATTGCAGTTTAGTTCAGTGCAGGGTAGTCCACCTCTTCCGAGAATGGTATAGAGTTTAATATTTGGATGTCTTCTGTATTACATATTGCTCCATGGTTGAGTTGCATTTAGCGTTATGGCGCTGCAACTCGCTAGAAATTTTCATACAGGTCCGTGGGGCAAAGATTAAGAAGACTTTCAAAGACTTTCGCAGCAATTTAAGGCAGGGCTCATGTAATGAATATAGGCGGACGGCCTAGCTTTGTCCAGCTTGCTCCTGTGCATAGATTTGTCTAATGCCGTCCACCAATAAGTCGCTTCGTAGAATAATATAGGTCTTATTATCATCTCATTATATTTTGAAGTAGATAACTTAGAATTTGGATTTGTTTTCCAGCCGCTGTGAGGACGATGTGATCAGCGTATATTAGTCCTTCACAACCCGTTCTTTTTTTGTTGGCGAAGCAACGTGTTAACTGCGAGATCCACTGTTTTTATTTAAGACCCTCCTTCACAACAAGGTGACCAACGCCGGGGAAGATATGAATCGAGTCTGTATGGATAGCAGTGTAATCTATTAAAGAACTTAGACTCAAACTAAGCATGCTGTCCATTTCGTCTGATATACGTCACACTTGAAATCACATAAAGTCATTTTCTAGAAGAAGAGGTTATAAGGTGCTAATTCATTCTCTGGAAAATGTACACATTCTCCAGATAAGGGAGTAGTGACCATAATTTTCATTGAGCAGCGTCCAAAGCTCTCTACGGGAAAGATTGGAGAGGGGATGTAACCAGTCATCTTTTATTTTATTGTTCGTAGAGTAAGCCTGACGTTTCCAATCCGACCCAGGTGAAGCATTTCATATTTGATTCGGTGCGCTTATGCTGGTGGCTTAGAATTCCTTCTTTAAATGTAATTATAATTTTGAATGTTGTAGTACCCAATGCAATGCCTGTTGGTGAAAGCAGAAGAAGATGAAAAACTCTACTCTGGTGGAGAGATAAGGTAAGGAAGTACCTGGCCTCACTTGGTATCTCCCAAAAAAAGTAACGACTGTCGCGCTGTTGTTAATTTGAATTCAAAGAAGAGGGAGAAGAAGAATTTTTAAATGTTTGCTCTCAAAATTCCCTCCAACGACACCTAGAACTGCATAGTAAACTCTCGTTTGCCACTTCTCAGTGTATTTTATGAGATGTAAATAAGATTTCTGATCCGTCGTATGTAAGCAGGTTCCTACAGCCATATGAATACTGAAACCCAAATTCCAGTACTCGTCTCCCGAATACCTTTCAGTGCAGCAAAATCCACAAAAATCTTTTCTACCTCAGTAGTGATGCTCAGAAGACACACAAAATTGCGAACAACAATAAAGGCAACAACAACAACAACAACACCAATATTAATTTACAGTTACTCCAGCTGTCAATCGGTCGTACGACGCAAATGCATTACTACCAACAAAAAAGACAAGCAATACCGCGACGTTTTGGTTCCCGATGGGGAACAAAAGCGAAAAAACTTACATATGTACATACATACATATATACCAGTACGTATGTTTGTATGCACGACACATTTATAGCGCGCCACGCACAAGTTGTCAAACAATTTCGACAGCATGCTTGAGCAAATCAAACTTAAATATAAATACAACAACAATAACACCACCACCACCACCACCACCACCACCACCAACAACAACAACAACAACAACAACAACAACAACAACAACAAACACAACAATAGCAACAACAACAACAACAGCAGCAGCAGCAGCAGAAACCAAAGAAGCAGAAGAAGAAGAAGAAGAAGAAGAAGAGCAAAGAATCATTCTCACCCGTTCTCGTAAGGTGTAAGGTGTGTAGAAAAGTAAGGCAAGCAGCATCATCACTAGCATCAGCAACAACAACAACAACATTGAATTCTTTTCACGACACTATGCTCACAGCACAAAATGCGCATTCGTGAGCTCATCATACAAGTCGCTTTGCTAAGTGCCAAGTGTGCGAAATGCCAATAACTGCATACTAGCGTGTATGTGCATATATATGTTTGCATAAATCAGCCACTAGCATATATATATATAGCCAAAGGCAGAAGAAGAAGAAG
The DNA here is from genome assembly GCA_030068015.2 of Neoceratitis asiatica. Taxonomy (NCBI): domain Eukaryota; kingdom Metazoa; phylum Arthropoda; class Insecta; order Diptera; family Tephritidae; genus Neoceratitis; species Neoceratitis asiatica. Next base: position 17,169,224 of record CM061526.1, read on the forward strand.
AAGAAGATCTTAAAGCAGCGGCGTTGGCACAAACCGGTTCACATAACTGTTATTTACGCTTTGGCCCGTTTTGGACGATTATACGGTACGGCTGGTGTGGCTCACTTAAGCGACTGACTTGCTCGCTGCTTGCTGTTCGCTTGCTGACTGGCTAACTGGCTTACCGACTGACTTGCTGGGCAATTGCTTTGGGACACAAATTCCTTATGGTTTTCTTGTCGCTATTTTACAAGCCTACTCCACACTACTGCTATTGTTGTTGGTATTCTTGTAATTTGTTCGCTTTCTTGTCATTTTTTTTTATATTGCTTTTCAAGCAAATTTTCTTGGCTTTTCTTAGGCGTGCGGGTCAATTCACAAGCGACTTTGAAATTATTATATTTATTCATTATTTATAGCTGATTATTTGCAAACATACATATATACATTCATACATACATATACATTTGTATGCATTTTTTTATATGAAAATGACAGAGTAGCTGTAATTATCTCTCGCTTAATGCATATAATGGCTTGCTTGTGCGAGTTTGTTGCTTAAGTCTTTCGTTTTGTTCTCAATGAAGCGAGGTAGCGAGCGAGCAAGCGGAAGCACAACAAAGTGCTATATAATTTATTATTGAAAATTTCTATATTTTATAGTGAAATTGATATAAATTTGATGTACGCGTGAGTAAGTGCAAAGTATGACTCATTTAGTTGTTAGTTTTAAAGATAGGCTAAGTATGGTTGAAGTGGCTGTTAGACATCAGCTCAACTAGTCCGGCTATTGTGATACCACTAAGCATCCCATTAGACCCTATTCGCTATTCAAACCAACGTGTAGAGCAAAACAGAGCAATTAACGTAACTTTGCACCTAATATTTCCCTCAAATCTCTTAAATTTGTTGCCCTAGAGTCTTCAACCTACTCTTCCAGAGTGCACGCTATTCGCAAAAGAATCCAATCCTATATTTTTCAAGGCTTCCAACAGAAGAAGACCTCCTCTCTACAACCCCTGCAGAAGTCATTTGATAATACGCCCAGACTCCCTCCGTGTCTATCTAAGAATGGAAGATGTCCCATAAGAAGACCCGTCTCTCTTTAGATATTCCTTTCCTTTTTAGTGAGATAAGCTCTCTGGTCTTTCTAGTATTCCATACAGGTCCCGTTACCTTAGTCATGTGGCAAGAGTTGATACTCGTCGAACTTTAGTTAGCATCGGCGATGAGTAATTCTCTTATAGTGAGCTTACAAGTGGAGATCGGCATGCCCAGACCCTTCCATGATGACGAAAGTGGAAGGGAAGTACTGCCCTTCCTTTCAATCTCGTCCGGCATCCATACCAGGCTTAGAGAGAACTGCTTAACCATCACGTTTATTGATTTGCGACAATTCTCTGTCTGTTTATCGGAAAGGATACGGGTACTGTTCACAGACGGTGCTATTAGACCTAGACAATTGGCAGCCTCATGTATAGCCATCAGTAAACCTGAAAAATACTGTAAGGACTTGCTGTTCCCAAGGTTTTTTTGAGTAGACTCCACTATCGACCCTTTTGTCTAGTGGATCGAGCCTTCATCTACTGGAATAACCCTGGGTAACCTCGACCCTGAGAAGCTCCGTATTTTTTGGTTTAATAATACCAAGGCCAGCTTCATTAGCCCACTTTTATATTCGTCTTAGCCCGCTCTACAAGACATCATCACACAAAATTTGGGGAAATTCATTCAATATCGAAGGACTCAGAGAGGTCCTTTCCAGGATTCGGTGCATGGTGAATGTCTGGGCAATGATAGATGTGCTAGATGTGAGGCCACACTTTTAAGACATGATCAATTCGTTGGCGGTAGGTTTATGTTTTTCCCACAGTGTGTTCGAAAAGAACTCATATGTGATGTTTATGAGGCTTATTCCACGATAATTGGCACAGACTGTGGGGTCTCCCTTTTCGTGGATTCCACAGAGCTCGCTTAGGTTCAAATCGGGGGACATGCTTTCGTCGAACCATATTCTGTAAGGAAGCTGATGTCAGCGCCTTGTCAGTTCTCCGTCACCATGCCTGAATAGCTCGTCTGGTAAGCCATCGAAATTCGCCAACTTATTGTTCTTCAGACGGGCAATCGCTATTCTGGCTTCATGATAGTCGGTTGCTGGAGCGTCTATACCATCGTCATTAATTTGGGCTTCGGATTCATCCGGCTATTTCACTCTCAATGCCATTCAGCGTGCTGAAAAAATGTTGCCTTTATATATATCAGAGACTAGATCACTTCTTTGGTTCCAACTTGAGTATGCTCCGGTCTTAAAACCTTCTGTAAATCGCCGCAACATTTCATAGAATATTCACCCTAGTTGGCCATCTTTTCAAACTCTTCATATTTTCGCATTTTGGCCCTTTTTCCCTTTTTCTGCCTGCAAATACGTCTCACTTCCTTCTTCAACTCTCGGTTTCTATCTCTTTTCTCTCCGCAGCGGTACGGTTATCTTCGTCGTACCAGCTCTTAGCTAGATGTAGCTTTATGAATTCTCTTATGGCGGGATCTAGCACTACAGGCAATCATATTTCGGACTCCGGAGAAGTCGATCAGCCTTAATCTATTATTATGGGATGTCTCGCCTGAATCTCCGACAACAAACATTCTAGGCTCTCAAAGAAAACATCTTTTGTCACATCGTCCACCACTTCCGTCGGTTGATGGACGTAATAAGCGATAAGTTGAGTAACTTCGCTTTAGTGCGGACTGTAAGCAGACATTCTTCCACCAGGATGAATGGCAGGATTCGACGACTCTCTGCAACCACGAATCCGATACAAAATTTGCGCTTCTTTCAACAGCCGCTGCAGTCTATGTCACAAGGGCCCCTACTCGTTTCCATTCTTGTCTATCCTCGTGGATTCGTGGCGACGGTAATGTCAGCTTTTAGTCTTAGCGTTCCTTCCTTAAGAAATAAGATGTCTCATCTCATCCCAATATTTACTTTTTCAGTGGAGCTGGCTTCTATGCGCCAGGCTCTAGTTCAACACATAACCTCGCTGCGCGAGTAAGTAAAACACTTTTATATAGAGAGTCGCTTGCCTCGAGGCTGATGCCTTCTACCTCGCAGCCTCACTTCTGGTGACCAGGCTTAGACGTGACTTCAGGCTCTACACGGTTGAGCGAGCTCATCCTGCACAAGGATTGCTCACGTTTGCAGGGACGCAATAATATAAATTGGGTATCGCAACTGTAACTAAAAACAGGACTATACCTCATTACAGCCCACAAACAGAGCTTTTATTTATTATCCTGAACTTTAAACCATAAATTAATAACAAATTATTTTTATTTTTTTTTATTTAAATGTTTTTTAATTTTTTAATTTTGTTCTCCCTTTCCACTATTTACAGAACATATTTCCTAAGAAAGACCGAAAAACACCTTAGCGTCCTTCAATGTACGTCGATAAATCAATCTGTTCCGGCAACTCGGTAATTTTCACATCGAATCTGGACTGTACCTCATCTAATATTTTTTGATCCTCCTCCACCGAAACGAAGCTTATAGCCAAGCCTTTAGTGCCAAACCGACCGGCACGCGCTACACGATGCAAATAAGTATCCGTACTCTCAGGCATATCGTAGTTGAAGACGATATTCACACGTTCAATATCCATGCCGCGTCCAAAGAGATTAGTGGCCACCAAGATGCGCTTTTGGAAATCCTTAAATTCCTGATAACGCTTGAGACGTTCCTCTTGTGCCATGCCACGATGTATATCCACGGCGGGAAAGTTTTGTTCGGTCAGCAAGTTAGCTAATGCCACGCAGCGTTGTATGGACTTAACAAATATGACGACTTGATTGAATTCCAGCACATCCAGCAAATCAAATAGTTTTCTATTCTTCGCATTATCTGTCAACTCAACATAGTGTTGTTGCAGACCGTGTAATGTCAGTTTGGACTCATCATCCACATAAATCTCCATTGGATCTTGCATGAATTTCTTGCACACTTCACGCATCTCCTTGCTTAGTGTGGCGGAAAACATCATTACCTGTTTGGCGTGCGGCGTGGCGCGATAGATCTCTTGTACATCGCGACGCATCGAGATTTGTTCCAACATTTGATCGCATTCATCGAGTATAAAATGCTTGATATTATTCAAGTTCAACTTCTTGCTGCGTATCAAAGCCAAGATGCGTCCGGGTGTGCCGACAATGATATGTGGCAGTTTGTCTTTCAACGATTTCTCATCCCCTTGTATTGATAAGCCACCAAAATACACAGCAACTTTCAACTCAGGCATATACTTGGCAAAACGTTCGTACTCTTTGCTGATCTGGAAAGCTAACTCACGTGTATGACACATCACCAACACATAAGGCACACTCTCCTTGGGCTCAAGCTGTTGTAGTGTGGAGAGTACGAAGACCGCAGTTTTACCCATGCCAGATTTGGCTTGACAAATGATATCCATGCCGAGCACTGCTTGTGGTATGCATTCGTGTTGCACCTCAGATGGATGCTCGAAACCGCAGTCCGCGATAGCGCGTAATATCTCCGCCTTGAGTAGAAAGTCACGAAAGCCGGAGCTATGTATGGAGACGTAAGTGCCTTTAGTGTCCAATTTTGGCGTTTTCGCAACCGGAGTCTCCACAATCTCCTCTTCTTCGTAGTCCAAAAGTTCCAAGTTGTCAGACATTGTTTTAATTTTTTTTTTTTTTTTTTAATGATTTTGTAGTAAATTGAAAACTGAATGATTTTCAAATTGAGTTTTTTAAGATTTTAAAATTTCCCTTTCAGCACCGCTTACAACTTTAAGAGTTTTTCTGAGCACAACTGCCTTCACTGCAGTTTAGAGTTCGTTTGTTGAAGCATGTCCTGCCAGATGTACTTTTTATACGCTTCTTAAGGCTCGCTTTCCGCTCTTAGTGCATAGAGTAAGCGGTGCCTTCCATGTATTCGCTAAAACTATGCCTAATGCTTTATCGTTTCCAAGAATTTTTCTCTATTGTGTAATCCGTTGCCTGTGTCCTTTGCAAGGTCTTCAAATACGTGCTACTGTTGAAGAGATAATTTGATATTATGTGCATTCACAAGGTCAAGAGGGCAGGTAGTTGAACAAAATTAATACAAAGAAAGGTTTAAAAGCAATAATAGAAAAATGATGCAAGATGTGTGCACTATTCACAAGAAAGAGAATAATTTGAAAATACAAAAAAAATTTAATTTAATATATTTTATTTTATTTATTTTACTTTATTTTATTTTATTTTTCATTTAATTTAATTTTAATTTATTTATTTTATATAAATTTATTTTATTTATTTCACTTTATTTTATTTATTTTTTCTTTTAATTTAATTTTCTTTTATTTTGTTTTATTTTATTTCATTTTATTTTATTTTATTTTATATTATTTATTATTATTATTTTAAATTTATTTATTTTAATTTATTTTTAATTTATAATAATATCTTTTTATTTTATTTTATGTTATATAATTTTATTTTATTTTATATAATTTTATTTTATTTCATTTCATTTTATTTTATTTTACTTCATTTTATTTATTTATTTTATTTTCTTTAATTTAGCTTAATTTAATTTAATTTTATTTAACTTTTTAAATTTTATTTGTTATTGTAATAATATCATTTTAAATTTAATTTGTTTGTTCAACATATTTTATTTAATTATACACTATTTTTGTTTTATTCAATCCAATTCTATTAATTTCAAACAATTTTTCAGTTAATATTCCCATCAAACTTGGCAGCACTCACCGTGTGCACTAAACACAGCTATCTTGCGACGAATACACCCCTGGCATGCCAAACAGCTGTTTGCTTGTCCACACGTGTTGACATATTTGTTGGGTCGACTCATTTGTGCGAAATTCATAATTTACCTTCTAATTGCCGCAACTACAAATTAACATCGATAAGTAAAGTTTATAGTGTAAAAGAAATATTTATTCAACTCTTAACAAATACCAATATATAACAAAAATGCGTGAGAATACACCACCACGCGTCAACGACATCGAAGATGATGATATCGAAGAAATACATTTCGACAACGATCCAGCGCCCGACGATGAGGAATTGGAAATGGAGGAAATTACTATGGAAGAGTTGGAAGCACGTTATGGTTATCTGTCAGACGTTGATGAAGATAACGAGAACAGCGCTTTTCGGCCACCAGAGCGTGATGATGCCATACTAACATTCATGAAACATAAATCAGCTATTTTCGGTTGTTCCTTACATCCAAATCGTCCGATTGCCGCTACTGGCGGCGAGGATGACCGTGCGTACGTATGGAATATAAACACATGTGAATTGTTGTGTGAAATTATCGAACATAAAGACACTGTCACCGATGTTTACTTCAGCCATGATGGCGCATATCTAGCCACCGGTGATATGGCCGGTGAATTATTCGTACACAAGCTGCAAGAAAATGAGCCGGGTACGCCGTTGACATTCCGCAAAGTGTGGGAATATTCAATGGGTGATATGACATGGATGTGTTGGCATCGCGCCGCGAATGTTCTCATGGCTGGCAGTGAAAATGGTGAAATATACGTGTGGCGTATACCATCGGGCGATTGTAAAATACTACCTGGCGAAGGTGTGCGTTGTGGCGTTGGTGAATTGACGGGTGATGGTAAAAAACTATTTGTCGGCTATACAAATGGTGTTGTGAAATTATGGGATTTGAAAAGTTGCACTGTTATCATGCAAGTGGATGAGCAAAACCCTATGGCACAGCAATCGATAGTTCTATCTGTGGCGTGTGATAAAGAATCGCCGTTTTATGCGTCGGGCGCGTTAGACGGTATGTAGTGCGGTAGAAAGATAAATAGTGTAAAATAATTTAATATTTTTTCCTCTCTTTTATGCAGGAAAAATAATATTCTGCACAAATAATGGCCCAGTAGGCGCTGTTGAAGCGGATGGTTCAGTTGAATGCATAGCGTTTCCGCCATCCAGTGAACTGAAAGTTGTAGCTAGCGGTACTTTGCAAGGGCAAATAGCTATTTGGGATTACACAAAATATGGACTGCGCACATTATGCGACCACAAGTTTGTGGAGGGCGATGAAACCAATAAATTTCAAGGAGGTATAACTAGGTTTGTAAAAATGCGTTGCAACAACATTAATTCAAATTTCAATTAAATGTTTTTTTTTTTTTGCATTTGATTTTCCAGGCTGAAGTGGCTTAGTGATCATACGCTCATTGCGGCTACAATGGATGGCAATGTGATTGGTTTTGATGCGCGTTCCGGTGCGCGGAAATTTACACTCGAAGGTCATATGGCGGAAATCTATGAAATGTGTTATAATCCGCATGAAAACATATTGTTGACAGTATCGGAGGATCGTCGTGCGAAAATCTTTAACATACCACAGCTGGGTGATTAGCTTTTTTTCCAGCATCTGCAATTTTTGGAGTAGCCTTTATGCGAAAGAAAGATATCATTTGAGAACGCACTGCAGCATGGACATTATTGATTGTGAAGAATATACTAATACAAATACATATTTAGCATATTTGTAAAATGTTTATAAAATTTTTAGTTGAATATAAGTTTTCCTATGAGACTATATATTATATACATATGTACAAGTATGTATATTATTACTGCTTACATGCAAATAGAATGTAACTTTGTATATATATATATTTTTTTTTATAAAATATTTGCTTTTTAAAATTGTTTACATTCTTGCTCTTTCATATCATATACCGTTAGTATAATGTATGTATCACTATTTATATTAAAATATGCAATTATGCGTACATACATATAAATATGTTTATTAAAATACACAAACTATTGGCAAATATTCTAGTTTAAAGCATGCAATTGCAATGAATTTAAGACAAAAACACATACATACATACATATTTAAAGAAGATATAAAAGAGAGTCAATCAAACGAGCAAATATTAATGTTATTCTTCTTTCATATCCAAAAAAGAATGTCTTATGAGGGAACTTTTCAACTGAAAACCACATCTAGGTATCATCTTTCCTCGTATTAAGAAACTCAACACCGAGATTCGGAACAAGGACAACATCCACAAGCGGAACAAGTGGGAGGAGCACTTAAGGCCCTGCAATCTCTCCTCTGGGGTAACCAAGCTCTGGGCCACAGTCAAATCACTGTCTAATCCTACGAGACGTGATGATCGGGTGGAAATTTCCTTCGGTGATCACGCCTCGTCGGTCCAGAAGAGGTGCGCGTGCTATGTTAGCCAATTATTTACACTTCACCCTTCGATTGACGAAACGAAAAGACGAGTATACCGCCGTCTGCGTAAATTGCCAAACACCAGCGCGACGCTTGAAGAGGTTCAGGGTGTTATCGGGAAGACGAAAGCCTCCAAATCCATAGGCCCCGACGGAATAAGCCTGATGATGTTAAAACATTAAGGCCCAGCGGGAGCAGACGTATCTCACCAATATTCTCAATCTGTATTTGACCACGCTAATTATACCCGACGTGTGGAAACTGTATAGAGAAGCCTGCGAATAAAGGAGAGACTTATCGGCCGATATCTCTCCTTTCCCCAGTAGCGAAGACAATTAATTTACGCCTTGCTGCTCACGTCTTTTACACACCATCTTAGCCCAGCTACACATCAGCATGGCTTCCGGAAAGTGCACAGCACCCCACAAGAGCATTTAACGCGATAAACACTCAGATAATTCACGGCCTTAACCAAAATCGACCCTGTGCGCGAACCGTTCTAATAGCACTGGACCTGCCGAATGCTGTCGACACGGTTAATCACTCAATGCTACTATTGAACATTGAAGATTCCTCATTACCGCCTAGGTTGAAGAGTTGGATCATGAGTGGTCCTGAGTGGTCGACAATCAACGGTTGACTTTCGTGGTCAAACTTCAAAGCTACGGAAAATTAAACAGGGGTTCCGCAGGGTGGTGTCCTCTCCCCGATGCTGTTTATTTTCTACATTTCGAGGCTTCCTCCACCACCATAGGGCGTCTCTTTGATCTCATACGCCGATGACTGTTCCATTTTGGCGTCAGGCCAGGATATTTATAGCATTCGTTCGACTTTTCCAACTTTTTCACTGCACGACATCTACATCTACAACCCGCGAAATCCTCTTCCACCATTTTCACCAGCTGGACGAAGGAGTACCGGCTAGAACTCAATGTGAAGATCGATGAAGTAAAAATTTCAGACTACGAACAATCCAAAGTTACTGGGAGTCACATTTGACAGCCTGCATTCCTTCACTCTACATATGACTGCAATTGCCACCAAAGTACGGGACCGCAACAAAAACCTCAAATCGCTAGCCGGTAGCACCTAGGGAAAAGACAAAGAAACACTGCTGGCAACGTGCAAGGCAATTGGCCAGCCGGGATCTAGCGATACGCAGTTCAAGAAGCTCCAGACTTGTAAGAACACCGCCCTTCGGGCCGTGATGAAACATCTATGATCCCAATCATGGAGCACAATGTTATGCTGTGTAAGCAATATCTGCTGGGATGCTACCATCGAGATCATCCCAACAGACACTTATTGGAAGCTGAACCACCACCTAGGCACATCAGGAAGGGAGTACTTGACTATCGCGATGCCGTACAGCAAAACAGATAAGACCCACTGCACAGAACGGCGTACAGACAGGCCATAAACACCATTCACCGAGAGTCCGTTAACACCTCTGTGAACTCTCTTCCCGTGAATGGTGTTTCCGGAATCCAATCACCACCCATAGCAGAACAAGAGCTCGAGCTGCCTCGAGAGACCCGCATAACCCTGGCACATTTAAGATCTGGTTACTGTAGCAGGCTTAACTATCCGGACTCGACCCTGACATACTCAACAAATATCCCGCATGCAAGGAGTCCCCGCACGACACTAACCACCTCTTTGTATGCCCACTTAACCCGACTCATCTAATACCCCTCTCCCTCTAGTCCGAACCCGTCGAAACAGCACGTTTCCTGGGCCTCTTGTTAGATGACCTCTATGACTAAGACTAGACCTACCTGACCCTATACGGGGTTGGAAAAACCGCTTACCGAAAGATCGACCGCATAATCGACTTTATTCGCCGAAAGCCCCTGACGATAGCGGCTATCCAAGAAACAAAACTGAGCGCCCGCTCAGATCTTCTAAGTCAGACCTGCTTAAAAAAGCTTCAGAGGCGAAAATCGTTTGGTTCTTGTCTGTCAAATAATCGTGGAAGAACGGAGCTGGCGGAACAGATAGACGATTCGACATCAATCAAATCAAAAGGCAGAGTATAAAGAAAGCGGTGGAAACAGCAAAAGCTGCCACAAGTCGAAATGCCACCGGAGATGGTCGGATGGTTTATACTTTCTGATATCTCAAAGGTTATTCGAGAACTGGCGGGGCATTACCTTATGGGACGACCTGCAGAAACGATAGTAGTCCGTTTCAGAGTACGCTGTAGGAGCTGCAGGAATGTCGAGGAAGCAGAAAGGGCTGATAAAATTTGGCCTCGTTTGGTCATCAACGCTCACATATCCTACCAACCTACATCGAAAACATTGAAAATTTGTATTTTTGTCTTTGCACACTCGTGATTTGCGCCACTGTCCAACTGCTGACGTCTGTTATGGGCTGCAAGCTGCAAACTGCAGTTGTGTGTAAACAAAGCAGGAGCAGATGTATGCGTCATTGAAGCACGTGCTACGACGTATGCACCACAGAGCACAGCAAAGTATTGAATAACAAATGGAGGAAGGTCTGTGAAATACGCCAAAAACGAAAGCAAGAACAGAGAGGGAGAAAGCAAAGCAAACAAAACACAAAAGACACTTGAGAGAAATGTTGAATGTGACCACGGCAGGGAAAGCATTGACCGTCAGCATGTTAAAAAGCGTACATACATACATACATACACCTTCGTGGTTTATATTTTGTTTGTTGTCGCTTATGATGGAGGGTGAGTGTAAATAGAGACATAAAGAAAATAGTAACACACGCCAACACGCTAGCACACCCCCAAACAGCAGGAGGAGGTGGGCAACAAACACATAAACTCATACATATGTACTAAGTGGGGATAAATGTATGAAGAGACTTTGTACAAAGCTTGAAAAAGGGGTTGTCTGTGCGCCGCATACTACCTCGCAACTACCTCGCAACTACCCGCTCCCCTTCTCTCCTTTCCGCTCTCTCTCTCTCACCCTCTCTCTTTCATGTTCATCTTCATTCTATGCGTTTGCTTTCAACATTATTGCACGGCTTGTGCATCTGTTTCACTAATTCTAGAGACACATATGACCATGCATATGTATGTATGTATGTATGAGCAATTGTGTATTCTCCACGCTTTTCATGATTATTTTATTCCCACACTTACTCTTTCTATTGCATTTATTTAATATATTTAATATTTCGTAGTTCACCTCATTTCTGCTCGTTATATGCCTAAGTATTTGGCACTCAGTGCCGTCAGAAAGTGTATGTTTGGATAGTATAATGGCTTGGAAGGTCCTCAGTTCAGCACCCAATGCACCGCTCGATGTATTTTAGCTGAATCAGATGATGGAAGCAGACAGGCGCCAAATCTTGTTAAAGAGCACTGATCAAGGACTAAACGACGGGTTGTGTCTTAGTCCACTTTAAAGCCGTCGTCGATAACAAGTAAAGTTGTTGACTCTTCGTCGCTGAATTTTGATGTTCTCGCAAAACTGATCCTGAACGACAATCGAAGTTCTGTCAGAATCGGCGAGGACCTCTTCGAGTCGTTCCGTACCAAAAGAGATTTCAGAAACATTGCTCTAGTTCCTCCGACTTCCTTAACCTAATCTCATGAAAATAAATCAAACTGCAGAACTAAGTCGAGAAGGTATGATACTCTAAAAGAAGAGCGTAGAAGCGCCTCAGTAAGATCACTAATTGTTCTGCTTTCCCTAAAATGGACTGACAAACAAGACGAGCTGATAGTGAGCGAAGAAATATGTATTTGTTGACATAACTTGAATGGAGCTGTCTCTCTTCGGGCGGGCTAGCAGTGCACTTTACTAATACAGAGCTAAGGCAATTGGAAAATAAAGACCTCTCTCGACGAAACGGGGACAATCTCGGCGCTAGGAAACCGTCTATGAGTCACCGCATCTTTTCAGAGAATTTTCGAGTATATCGCCTGTCGACCAACTTCTCACGCTCTTCATACTCACGCATTTCGTTCTCCCGCTTTTAATTTTTTTTTTTTTTTTGTTCGCAAATACGTCTTGATACCCTCTTCAGCTCTGGGTTTCTATCCCACGGCACTTATGGTATGGTCGATCGCAACGTTGCTAAGTAGGCGGTCTGTTTTCTCTTCACTGCAGTTCGGCATTCCTCATCGTACTAGCTCTGCTTCCGACTTTGTGAAAACCCCATTATTTCTGTAGCGGCGTTACGTACGAGCTAAAGATAATATTCCACAATTCTCTTATTTCGAGTCGCCGATGAGTGCTCTCACAGAGCAGGGTATAAGTCGAGTAAAAAACGATTGGCTTTTCATCCTGATTGCAGCTTTTTACCTCGGACTTTCCTTGTTGAAACGTTCTTTGCTATGCATAGGCGGATGAATAACATGCTGCAACAAGATAGTGATCAGAGCTTGATGAACTTTCTTCTACCCGGAATCTGATGTTACAAACTACAATATTTCGAGCCCCGCCGAAAACGATCAGACTCAATCCATCTAGGAATGTTTCGTCAAGAATGCAAAATTTACCGACGGTTGTGCCGAACTTACCTGCTGTGCTCACGCTGACGTCAAAGTCGCCAAAGGTCAATATATTGTGCGAGGCAGCTCTCATAACTACGCTTCTGTCACTCAAAAACGACAGCTTTCGTTACATAGTCCTCTTCTTCTGTTTCGTGAGCGTGATGCGTGGGCTCTGAAGCGGATTATTCTTGGGCGTTCAACCACCGGAGTGAATACCATCATCACTCGACGACGTAGTTTCTCTCCCGCCACAAATCCAACACCTTGAAAGCTTGTTTCATCTAGGATCATCTAACAACAGTCACGCCATTCGGTTTCCGTGAGTCAGCAGGAAAAAAGTTCGCAAAAAAAATGTACCGTAACTTACAGGCCCAAAACCCGTCATTGCGCTGTTTTCCCCCTACAACAACAATTTGCATGACCAACATTCAAGCCAACCACCCTTTTCTTGATTTGGTCTGTGTTTTATATTTATTTCTTTATTATTATTATTTTTTTCCATTTTTCATGCATTACTTCTTGCTTCCCACTATTCGAAATCACTTTCAGTTCTTTTTCATACCTAACCGTGTGCGGTCATATAAAATTTTTGAAATAATTAAAAAGAAAAAAAAGTGTGGTTATGATATAGAAAATTTGATATCTGAGAGATTTGTGTAATTTACACATACATACATACATGATATGTAATATGTAATTATTCGTGAATTTTTGAAAACAGCATACGAAATTAAGAAATCAGAAACCACTGTGGTGTTAAAGGCAAATTTTTGTGGTTTTTTTTCTTCAAATTTGTATGTGTATAAACGATAATCGTGTATGTACAATACATACAAACCTATTTTTGAAAATTTGAGCTGATATCAAAGTAATATTATCACTAAATCTACATACGCTACAAATAAAAGCGCACTTCCGGTTGTTTTAATGAAAAAAGTATTGAATTTAATAAAGTGATTTAGTGATATGGAAAGTGAAATAAAAATAAAATTAATAAAATGTGCCGAAGAAGTAATAGAAAAAATATATATAATTAAATAAAAAATAAGGAAAATTTGTTTTCACGAAACTTAAAAAAGTGAAATCAAATTCCAAGCAGTAAAAGCAAAAAAAAAGAAAGAAAAATAACTTGAAATTCCGATAAGAAAAAAAAATTAATTGAAATTCTGATAAGACCACGCCCATTTTGGAGAAATAAACTGAAGAATTTTGTTTTATTTATATATTTTTTTTATTTTTTTATGATACTTAATGCATTAGATCCAGAGCTTGAAGCCTTGAAACCATTATTTTTTGTGTATTTATTGAATTTAATTGGGAAAGTTTATTCGAAATTCTAAGGAACATTCTTTGGCGTTTATTTTTCGAAGATTATCTTTTTCAAATGTTGGCCGTGGCTACATCTCAGATGTTCCATCTGTTGAGTCCAATTTTCGATGACTCGTTCGAGCATTTCGACTGGTAACTGGCGAATGACAAGCGTGATGTTTTGCTCCAAGGCCTAAATCGAAGCGGGATTGTCCGCATAGACTTTAGACTTTACATATCCCCACATGATAAAGTCTAACGGTGTGATATCTCACGATCTTGATGGCCAATCGACCGGCACAAAACGTGAAATTATCTGCTCAGTAAATCCATTGATTGTAGCGAATTGTGGAAAGCGGCGTCGTCTTCTTGAAACCAAATGTCGCGGAGATCACGAGCTTCAATTTCAGGCATCAAATAGTCTGTTATCACGCCGCGTGATAATGGTCATCTTGAAGAAATATGGACCGATGATTCTACCAGCCCACAAACCCCACCAAACAGTTGTTTTTTCTGAATGAAATGGCAGCTCTTGAATCTCTTCAGGTTGCTCTTCGTTCCAAATGCGGCAATTTTGCTTGTTTACACACCCATTAAGCCAGAAATGGGTCTCATCGCTGAATAAAATTTGGCTCGAAAAAGTCGGATCTTCTTGGAACTTTTCGAGAGCATCTAGGGCAAAACGATGTCGCTTTGGAAGGTCAAGTGGCTTCAATTCTTGCACAAGCTGTATTTTGTACTCTTTCAATTTAAGATCTCGACGCAAAATGCACCAAGTCCTTCCATACGTCAGTCCGAGTTGCTACGAATGGCGCCGAATGGACTCTCCACGACCTTTGTGCACACTCTCACGGCCGCTATATTTTCGTATATTATCCAATAATGAATGCTGAGTCTCAAGATGGGTGATGCTGTTGCGAATAGTATGCTCAGTAGGCCGATTATGTTGACCATAAGTTGAACGAAGCGCGCGAAACACATTCTTTACAGAACGTGAATTTTCGTAATAAATTTGAATGATTTGTAAACGTTGTTCAGGCGTTAGTCTTTCCATGATGAAATGCCAAACAATAATGAACAAAAATAACATGACAGCTTGGACACGACTCACGCGTGATCTGTCAAAAAAAGGCTATTGAAAAAAGTACTTCTACTTGGAGCACCCTTTACATTTAGACTTATATGTCCTCTTCTACTAACAAAGTAACCATAGCAATGCTTTCTTGAAAAAAAAATCTCCATAGCCAGTTTCTTTTGGCATTTTAATGGGTGGAGAAATACTATATATCCACGATTTTGTAGAAGAGGGTATACCTTGCTGAGTTGATAGCTCAATGGTAGATGCCTCATCAATATGTCCATAAGTATGCTAAATTCTCTCATTTGCTTAAGTAAGAGTTTGGTTTGCCTGTCTGCAATCCACTTGCCTTAAAATAATTGTTGTTGGAAAACTTACAGAATCTTAATTGTTCCACAATGACCCACTGAATTAGACAACATTTGGAGGTGATAAAAGGTCTAAAGAAGTTGATAGTGACAGGTCGATAGCCCATGTGTTCCTGTTGGGATATGTAAAGTCTAAAGTCAAGGCGGACAATCCCGCTTCGATTCAGCTCTTGGAGCAAAACATCAGGCATGTCATTTGCCAGTTACCAGTCGAAATGCTCGTACGAATCATAGAAAATTGAATTCAACGGATGAACCATCTGAGACGTAGTCGCGGCCAACATTTGATAGAGATAATCTTCAAAAAAAAAATGCCAAAGAATGTTCTTTCGAATAATAATAAACATTTACCATTAAATTTGAATTTTCTGTGTTTTTTCTTCAAAAAAAAGTAGGCAACCCCAAAATGGATCACCCTTTAAAACTTAAAAAAATTTAATAAATTTTTTCTATTCATCTGTCATCTTCTTTTTCTTCCGTTACCAAGTGATTCTGCATAGTACAATAGACTTGTAGTACTTGTAGGTATGCATATAATTTCCTAAGTGTTTGTTTGTAACTGTTTGTTTGTATGCACATACATATGTATGGATATGTAAAATTAAGTCCATTATTTAAATGTGATGAGTGTTGATTTGAAAGCGACGGCTAACTAACCATAAAAAATGTGATGGATCACTTCCACCATTTTCACTACTTTACCAAACAATATGCTTATATGCCATATTTATGTAGTCATAAATGTACATATGTATGTATGTATTTTATCAAACCAATTAAAGACATAGAAATAATTTTGAATACAATTTTTTGGAATTTTCGATGTATTTAGGCATTTTTGTAATGTTATGAAGCCATATTTTATGAGACACACAACTGGATTTACATAGAATTTACATATTTACATGTACATATGTATATACAAAGCATTAATTTTACTTCATTTAGTGCCTTTTTATTTCTTATCGTATTTATTTCTAAGCACAAAACATTTCTTTGTATTCCACTTGGGAAAAATATGTTTACTTAACAAAAGAAATATAGAAAAAATAGTAATTTAAAGGCAAAGATTTCAAATTATTTTGAATTTTTAGCACCACAACTCACAGAATGTATTTTACTGTTACTTTTTCTTATTATTCCAAACAATTTTGATATTATTCTCGGTCGTACTTTTGTATACATACATAACATACATGCTCAGACATTCCCCTATGAATATGTGTGCGTGCGTCGCTCGTTCAGCTAATCAGCGCAAGAGTCATTAAATTTAGACTTTTTCAAATGATATTTGCAGTCTTTTGTGTGGGCGTCTTAAGATTTTCTATGTTATTATCCAATTAAGTGTTGATTTTTCGTTCGAAAATGTAAAAAAAAAATATGATTTTAGGTTGTTGTTGTTGTATAAATAACGAATGATGACATTGATAATGCATTCTCAGGTTAGAAATGAGAATTACTTCTACAGTTAGCTCTTAGAGGGTTGAGACCATCTATGAAATCACTCTTAATCCTAATCCTGATTCTAATTCTAATATGTCCTGGAGTGTCTGATCTCTAATTCTCGTGCTGTGATTATAATGTAAAATAAAAAATAATCCTTCTATTCTCCACTTTTTCCTTCATATATATTAGACTCAACTCCGATTTTAAGCAGGATAGTTAGGTTGTACTGTAGATTAGATTAGGTTGCACTGGGTGACACCGCTATGTTTTACTTATGTATGCAGGTCTGCATATTTTTTCACTACTAGTACGTCTTACTCGCTGCCTACGCACATGATCTTGGCGATCTTGCAGGCCGTTAAGCCATATAAGCTTATCCTGATTTGCCTTCCAGCTCTTACGTCAATTTCTTTGTATAACGTCTTTAACGTCTTGAGTACTCACTGTTCGGCTTTCGTCGTCAAATGAATAGTACTTTTGGCAAATACAACACTGCTTCTGTAAACTGTTTTCGATTAATAACAACCCTGAAAAGGGAAAAGAGTGAATTTCGATAAGCACTATTTTTTGCGTAAAGAACCCATCACCAAAACCAAGGAAAGTACTGATAAATACTATGGAGACTCTGCAACATCAATTTCTATGGTTAATAGGTGGTTTACTGAGTTCCATTGTAGTCGTATCAGTGAAAGTGACGCCGCACGTTCAGGTCGCCCAAAAGAGATCGTCACGCCAGAAAACGTCGCTAAAATCTATGGAATGCTATTCGACGATCGGAGAATAAAACTGCGCGAGGTGGCTGAGGCACAATTGAGCAGCTACATCACATTTTACATGAATATTTGGACATGAAAAATCTATCCGCGCGATGGATGCCGCGATTTCTCACACACGACCCTAAGAGCAACCGTGTAACCACTTCAAAGGAGTATTTGACGATGTTCAACCGCAATCCAATCGAGCTTTCGCGCCGTTTTGGTACCAAAAACGAAACATGTATCCTCAATACCACAACATTCACATCGATTAGCTCGAAAGAGTAAAACGATCGCCGGCGAATATTATTCAGAGCTTTTGGACAGAATCGATATTGATTTGAAGCAGAAACTATCGCATTTGGCGAGAAAAAAGTACTTTTCCAGCAGGGCAATGCACGAGTGCATGCACGTGTGTAGTCACCATGACAAAAATTCATATATTGGACTATTAACTGCTACCCCATCCAGCAAATTCTCCAGATTTAGAGGCTCCTGCGACTACTTCTTGTTTCCAAACCTGCAGAAATGAGTGGGAGGTAAGAAATTCGGATCAAATGAAGAGGTTGTCATTGAAACTAACGCATATTTTGATGGCCTCGGCAAATCCTATTATTTGGAAGGTATACAGAAATTGGAAAAACTTTGCACTAAATGTGCGGAGCTTAAATGAGACAATGTTGAGGAAAAAAATATTTTCTATGCAAGACGTCTTATCAAACCACCCTCCCCTGGTTAGCTCAACAGCTCTATTCTTGTCGTAAATACGTTCTTCGACTGCTTGTACTGTATATTTTTCTGCGGCTCATTGAAACGGTTAACGTCATTAAAGAACAGAATGTATGAAAATATTTTCACACCTTCTCTCTGATAACAGCCCATTGGTGAACAGCGTACTCTCTGTATGTCCACAACACCACATTCTTGAAAATGGATCAGCCTCTAAAGGATTTTAAAGAGAAACTATGTGAGTTTACATTCGAAATGCATTCATAAGTGCTTCCACTGCAAACATTAGGGAACAACTGTATTTGTTTTTTTCAGAAGTCTAAACTGATCAGATGAAATCGATGCTGTGACACTTTAGCTCGAGGATATAACAATTCTTTCTTACCTTAACTCTATCTACTAAACGTTTCTTGTTACTTTTGTGGAAAACATGTGCCATTGGAGTTTCATGCTTCACGAAACCGGAATTCGTGAAAATTTTTCTTGTTTTTCAAATTTTTTTCGTCAACTTCTATTCGACGAGAAAAGGAAAAGTAAAGTAAAGACGTTAAATTACTTCTAATACCACCATTTCATAGAATGAGAATGGGAGGCTCAGAGTTGAGGCAACATTCTATAATTCTAAAAAAAAAAAAGAATCTTATGGTTCAAGAGCATTTAAACCATATTATACGAAGATGGCAATGTTTTGGACCATAAAATTCACTTATTCTTAATGTTTTTGCTTTAACATTCAAAAAAAATCTAGCGGGTTGCAGAAAAAAAAAAGTTGTTTCTCTAGTTTGGGGAATAATTTTTGATTAATTCTCAGCTCTAAATTCAGGCACAATAGTTCAATTTTATACCTTTTCCCTGTTTTAAGTAAAAATTTCGCAACCGTGTAGCTTCGGTAGAGAAAAACCCAAACAATGATCATCTAACCCCTAATTTTCATTTGCCATCGACCAATCAATGATATTTTTCGAGATTTCCAGTGTAAAATCATGTTGTAGTTGAATATTGCAACAAATATTACTTGATCTCTTTTTTTTTTTATCCGGAAATATTTGAAGACTTCTAAAGATTTTAGCATCTTTTTGTATTATTAACCTTAGATTAGTGCAAAAAATAAAGCCAAGAGATCAAAAATGAGGTAAAATGTGTCAGCTTGGAGATTTTACTATACGGCATCCGCTGATGATAGCATAGAATAGAAAGAATCAGATCTTTGAAGAAGATCAATATCATATTGATTGCTTCTTTTCATCAAAAAATGTCAATGGAAAGATATTATGGACATGCTTTAGCGAACTCTGTGCTGTCTATGCCATTTATTAATACGAAGAGGGAGATTTTTTGAGGTTATTGGAAAATTTACCATATTGTTTAGGATGCTTTAAGTTTCAGTTTCAAGCAACTTAGAAAGAATTTATTCTGTATGGTTTCACTCCTTTCCGATATTCAGTCTATCCTCCCTCTATCAATCTCTAAGTATGAAAATTAGCGTTCTATAACCGCTTAAGAGATTTCTCTATGTCCTTGATACTTTTTCGCTTTCAAATAGTTAGACCTTCAGTTTTAAGCAGCGTTCAATGGGCCTTAAAATGCTATTTTTTCTATAAGAAAAATGAAAAATTATTTAATGTTATTAATTTTTAGAGAAATATATAGGAAATTTTATAAAACTCACAGTTCGAGGCATAGATATTTCCTATCCAAATGCCAACACAAGTAAAATTCAATCTTTATTAGTTAAACGCGCGTACTGTACTCGTATCTGGTTGTCGACAATGGTAATCTTAAGCACGAGAGTATTGAAAAAACAAACAAGATTTTCTCAAAACAATTGTCAAGTCAAGTCAAAAGAGGTCGATCAAACTGGATTTTGCTGAAAACAATAGATTACTACAAATTACTACAACAAAAAAGTTCATACACACACACACACACATACCTGTACATACACACACACAAACAAGGTCTTCATACAATTCGCATACGGTCGGTCGGCGTTGATTAAAGTAAATAGAAAAAATCTGGCTGATGATTAAATTATCACACCATCAACGGTGTCGGTAGTCAGACAAACAAATTCGTTTAGCAAAAACAACAATAAATAAAAGTACATATGTATAAAAAAGAAAATAGCAATAGAAACACATACAGAAATACCGACACAATGCAGCGGTGGGAGCATAGAAAATGTTGATAATTTTATTACACTCAAAGGCAAACAAAATCAAATTTTGGTGTAAAATAACAACAATAACAACAATAACAACAACAATAATAATAATAATAATAATAATAATAATAATAATAATAATAATAATAATAATAATAATAATAATAATAATAATAATAATAATAATAATAATAATAATAATAATAATAATAATAACACCAACAAAAATCAAAGAAAACATATTAGTGTAAAACAACAACAACAACAACAAAAGTCAAAGAAAACTTTTTGTGTAAAATAGCAACATAAAAATTAAAGCAACAAATTTTAGTGTAAAATAGCAACAACAACAAAATGACCGAGTCATAAACATATATATATATGTACATCATGTATGTACATCATACACGTTTTCCCCATGATAACAATAAATACACTGGCATGGCGAATGCGCGCCAAAAAGTGCGGGTGATGCTGCTGAAGGGTTGTTGCTGTAAAAACAATGAAAGTGCAATAAAACTGAAAAAAAAATTTTGAAAAAACTTAATATCAAAAAAATGAGTGAAAATTCTCATTTGCGTTTAATAAAGTGTGTAGAAATGTTTTTTTTTCTTGTATTGTTTACATAAGCTTACAGTTGAATTGGTCCCCAACCTGACACATAGATGTCGCTACTAGAATTTATAATCCATATGATTTTTAGTTA
The DNA here is from genome assembly GCA_030068015.2 of Neoceratitis asiatica. Lineage (NCBI taxonomy): Eukaryota > Metazoa > Arthropoda > Insecta > Diptera > Tephritidae > Neoceratitis > Neoceratitis asiatica. Next base: position 17,190,487 of record CM061526.1, read on the forward strand.
GCCCCGACCTTCAAAAGACGCGTGTATAAATTTGACAGCTGTTGGATCATAAGTTTGTGAATTATAACATTTTGAGTGAAGCCACTTTTGTCAATTTGAAAAAATGGATAAAAAGTAATTTCGTGTATTGATAAAATATAGCTTTTCAAAGGGGAAAGAATACAGTTGAAGCAAAAACCTGGCTTGATGACGAGTTTCCGGACACTTCAAATCCAGGAAAATCAACCATCAAGGATAGGTATGCTAAGTTTAGACGTGGTGAAATACGAAGACGGTGAACACTGTGGACGCCAAAAAGAGGTTATTACCGATGAAAACATCGAAAAAATCCACAAAATGATTTTCAATGAAAGTAAATTGAAATTGAATGAAATAGCAGGTACTCTAAAGATATCAACTGAACGTGTACATCATATCACTCACGAATATTTGGTCACGAGAAAGCTCTCCAATGACGAGTTGATGATTCGCAGCAATGTTTGAAGATGTTCAAGCGTAATAAACCCGATTATTTGCATCGATATGTGACAATGGATGAAACGTAGCTCCATCATTGCACTCCGAAGTCCAATCGACAGTCATCTGAGTGCAGTCCGCTCGCGATGAACTCGCTCCAAAGCGTGGAAAAACGCAATAGTCGCCTGGGAAGGTTATGGCATCTGTATTTTAGGATGGGCATAGGATAATTTTCATTGACTTCCTTGAAAAAGGAAGGACCAACAACAGCGACTATTACATAGCGTAATTGGACCGTTTGAAGGACGAAATCGCCGTAAAACGGCCGCATTTGAAGAAAAAGAAACTGCTGTTTCACCAACCTAATACACCGCGTCACAAGTCAGTGAAATCAATGGTAAAAATTCATGAATTAGACTTCGCTTTGCTTCGGCATCCACCGTATTCTCCAGATCTGGTCCCCAGCGACTATTTGTTGTTCTCAGATCTCAAAAGAATACTCGCTGGGAAGAAATTTTCGTCGAATGAAGAGGTGATCACCGAAACTGTACTATAAAATGGTTCAAAAAAAGTTAAAGGGTCGCTATAATCAGTGTATCAACCTTGAAGGGAACGATATTGAGTAAAAAAAAAAATAATTTTGCCAAAAAAATTTACTTTACTATGGTAGCCGGGAACTATTCAATTGATCTGTTAACTCTACCACAACCGTTATATTGTCAGCGTTCAAATTTTATTTGTCAATTATTTCACAGCATTCTTTTTGTTTATTTTTCTTTATTATCACTCGCCTACTCGCTAAGCTGAGCGGTAGGGCTTGCTGTGGGTGCTCTCATATTATATTAATAAATACATATTTACATATACATATGTGTGTATTTACCTGCATTGTGTTAAAATTCAGCAGAATTTTGCTACTCGTTATTTTGTATGATATTTTTTGTATTGAATTTATTTTATTACATTTTATGTATGTATGTACATATATATTTTACACTTTTGTTGTTGTTAAACATACAAGTGACATAATTTGCGTATGTAGATTGTGTTTATTACCTGCATTTAATTCCATTTTACTGTCATTACTTCTTCTAACGCTCCACTTAGCTTTTGAAACTTGAAAAAACCCCACAATTACTTTTTAAGTGTCCTTAATTGTCTGACAAAAGGAGACGCTGATAAAAAAAATGCCATTCTTTGCAAATTTTTGTAGATTTATATACATAAATAAATTCTAATATAAGCTTTTTGTTCAGCTTGCATTGTTCAGCCAATAAAGAAATAATTTAAATATTATTTTTGAAAAGTAGCTCTCGAACATTTCAATGTGGCGCAGACTGTTCTCACATCCTCTCGCAAGAAATTTACTAGTATTAATTTTGCCAAATCAACATTTAAAATTATAGAAAATGAACTGCTCTAATTGCGGTCGCCCCTCGACAGGCATTGTCAACCGCTGCGGGTACAATTCTGACAAGAACTGTGAAAAAATCCTCCGAAAGATAGCTTAAACATGAGGAGCTCATCCAGAAATTCCTAATTAAAAAGTCTAGTCATACTAAACTTGATGTTTTTATATTAGGAAATTTCTCACTACACTGTTCACATGTCTATTCCATGTCGTCCTGCACAGCTGATGGATTTTAGAGGGCGGGATTTTATTCATTTCGCATCTCGTGTCCCTTGTATTCATTCCATCGTGTTCCTTGTCTTCGTTCCATGAAGTTCTCACGTCACTTTTCTGTACTTCATATGAGCAGTTGCTATACGAACTTCATTATAGTCGGACAATGGAACGGAACTGAAGAGGACTGGGAATTCCCTTTCACCGCCTCCGGTTGTTTCATTTTTACTGCTTTCCAGCAGGCTGGACAGATGTTTCGTCAATAAACTGAGTATATACTTGGCATCGATCATCAATTTACCTCTTTTGCTCAGGCTCGCCCGCAGTCACCGCTCTGGGGCATACTTACTCTAGTGTATCCACGCTTGTCCATTCATCCAGTTGTCGTTGGGAACTCTACTGACCTGTCTCGTTTCTTTGCCACTCGGGAACAATCCGTTGGGTGCAAGATAAACCTTGGTGATCACCATTTTTTCTCACTTTATTTCTTTCATTGTAGCGTTTCTTTTGAGATTCTTTCACCTCTCTAACTCCCCGTTTTGGCATCTTGACGATCCTCAATGGCGGCACTCGCGGGAGCTGCACACTTGCTTCGCCAACGACACAAGAGCCAGTGTTATCTCGAATGAGATCCCCGTTTCGTTGCCAGCTTGTCATTGTCGGATACCATCATTTGAGCCCTCAGCGCTTGTCCATCCACCTAGATTTCATCATGACCAATACTGATCTGTCCCATTTCTTTGTCACTTTTGTACAATTCTTTGGATGCAAGATAAAGTTTGGGATCATCATCTTTGCTCACTTTATTTCTGCTATGATTCCTTTGACCTCGCTGCTGCTTGCTCCGATGGTCAAATCTTTCATCGTAGCATACCTTTTAAGATTCTTTCACCCTCTGACTCGCCGTTTTGGGGTCCTGACGATCCTTTCTGTCACCAAGCAATGTTGGTATTTTTGAATTGAAACGCAGCCGACTTCGGCATTGACCTTGATCTTGATCCAGTAAAGCCTCCAATTCCCCACTCTTCAAACTTTTTGGTTTGGCCCGGACGCTAAAGCAAAAGCTTATCTAGCTATAGCATTTAAAAATAAATAAATAATAATAAATATTCATATATTATTCAAAGTTAAAAAAGTGTCTTTGCTCACATACATACATATATACATTGTTTTGCTGCACATACATTGCGGCATGTTTTCCACTTGTTGAAGATAAGTCGTCTCAGCTGCCAATGACCTGCGGCTTAATCCTTGACAATAACAATTGTTGTTTTCCTTCACAACAAGCTGCGATTGTTTTCCTCAGTATTTGTTTTTTGAAATTCAAACATATATGTTTGTACGAGTATATTGTAGCTACTTCATTCTGATAGTGCTAGAAGCGGCGTTTTCAACTTCTCATTACCAACTCCCTCCACCGCTGTTCAACTGCTTCACAAATCTCACAATATTTGCCGCCTGTAAAACAAGATTTTTTCTTTCTTTTTTTGCTATAATTTCCTCACTCACCCAGCTAACTTTATTGAGTTGCGGGAAAATAATTTAGAAACTTTGTGCATTGCGCATGTAAAACAAGTATATTGACCATGCATAATTGCCAATCAGCCATGCGCTGTGTGGCTAATCAATTTTTGATAGCCAAAGCCTAAGGCTTTAACAAAACGCTATTGAGGCGTCAAAACAGGCTGCCTGCCGGCATCAGCGTTGTAAGCGAGTAGCAACTGCAAGCAGACGGAAGCTTTTAACGGTTTTGCTTGTAAATTAATTATTATACAAGCCGGGTTGTGCCAAAGCCGGTTGTGGGAGAAATTAATTGTAAAAATTATTTAAAAAAAATTAAATTTATTACAAAAAAAGAAAAAATTAAATTTAAAAAAAGTATTTAAATTGTATTGACTGATTTTAAACTAAAAAAAAAGGAACCAACTCGTGTGTGCACAACTGTTATACCGCATTGGAATACCTTCTTATCAACTCACATAAGAATGCTTTCCTAGAAAATAATAAAAACAAATCCGCAATGCTTCTTGACTTTTTGCCATCCAATCCGGTTTGTGTTATTTTATTTTATGCGCTGATAAGCTGACACTTCTCATTAATTGATTAATTAGCGTTCAATTGCTCATAAACTCATTGAGATTACGTTGGACACTCAATAAAGTTAAATATATGTACTCGTATGCACATATGTAATCGGTTAGATTAGGCAAACTTGAATTTAGCTACTGTCGGTGACGATAATAAATCATAGATAAGCCATAGTACAAATATATTCGAATTTTTATATGAGTCATAATATTTTAGTGCAGAGTTTTTGTTGTTCTCGATGTAGTTCCTATAGATGTACATTCTGTGATTAGCGGCATGCTTTTTCGACGTCTTCTTCTTCTTTACAAACGTAGACAGAGCTTACGCGACTATAGCCGAGTTAACAAAGGCACGTCATTCGCTCCTCTTTTAGTTAGTACTTTGGCACCAAATGGAGACACCAATTGTAACCTTCTCCACCTGATTTTTTCCAGCAGAATGGAGGACTTCCTCTTTCTGTGCTACCAAACTGTTACCAATACTTGCAGGAATTTTTGCTGTAATATTTTCGTCCTCTTTCCGCTAGCAGATGCAATCACCTCGCTTCCTTATCCACTCTGGAGATAGCAGAAGTAACGTCGTAGTTGTTGATATCAAGGAAATCAATATCATCGGCTTACGCCACTAGTTGTATGATTTTATAGAAGATTTTATCTGCTCTAATGAGTCCAACTGATCGTATTACTTCCAATATTAGTTTGAAGAAGTCACACGGTAAAGAGTCACCCCGTCTGAAGCCTCATGTAGTATTGGACGGCTTCCTAACTCTGAAAGCGCTCTTGGAGTGGCTTAGCATCAGTTTACACAGAAGTATCGTGTGAGTTTTGCAGGGATATCAAAATTAGACCTAATTTTTCGAGCTATCGAATGCCAGCTTAAATCGACGAAGAAGTGCTGTGTGTCTATTCTTTTTTAACGAACCTTCTCCTTTGGTTCTATCGAGTCTATAGCTACACTGGTAAGGCCTGATCAGTTCGTTGTGGGTGAGCTTTAATATTTCACTCAATACATCAGAGAGGCTATTTTATACGCTATAATTGGAAGTATTTTTTTCGCTATAATTGGCGAAGACTTTGGGGACTCCCTTCTCATAGAATTGGTAGAGCACACATGGATTCCCATCGTCGGGCATGTTTTAGTTGGACCATATTCTGCAAAAAAGCTCATGGATAGGCTTTTTCAGTTCTTCGCTCACCAGATCGTATTTCTCGTCCCTATATGACTATGCTTCTATCATGAAACCTTTAGTAATTTTCCTAGAATTTTGGAGCCTACGCCTGTTGGCTCTACATACTCATGTATTTTGGTCCGAAAATGCGTGTCGATTCCCTCTACAGCTCTCGGTACTTATCCCGCACCACACATGTTGTGGTCGATCGCTACATTGCTAGATAGACAGTATTGCTTCTCACCACTATGGCTCGTCAATCTTCATCGTACGAGCTCTTCATTCAATCTTGACAAAAAGCAATTGTTTCTTTGACGTCGATACGGAAGGAGTTAGGAATGACTTCCGACAATTCTCAAAACTGTGTTGTTAATGCGTGTTCTCAGAGAGTTGCATGGCTCTCTGATTGCAGCTTTACAGCATCGAACCTTTGCAAATGTTTGTTGTTGATAGAGTCGGTGTTAGCATCTCGGCAGCCGTAAAAAGTCTTCGGTCATATCTTCCATCTCTTAAGTCGGTTGTGCGCACAAATCAGCGATATGTTGAAGAACTTCGCTTTGATGAGGATTGTGGTGACATTTTCATCCACTGGGATTGGACACGGTGACTAAGTCTCTCTCCCACCATGAATGTGACAACAAATTTGCGCTCCTTTATACGGTTTCTGTAGTGCAAGTTACAAATATATATCCTTTTCCGTTCTTATTTCATTCATCGTATCTCCTGGATGGCGGTGAGGTGAGCCTTTAGTCTAACGAGAACATAAACCAAAAGGGCAGCGGTATCTTTCCAATAAAGCCACCGGAACTTCCAGGTACATGCCCTTAAATCGTTGTTCTTTGAACGTTTGCCGTGGTTGTCATCAAAATATGGGATCATCTGCTCTTTCTTACACACCAGACAAAGTCATGTGGATGTATACGGTCGCTATAAGATCAATCCTAACATAACATACGGAGCGTTGATGTGATGGCCAGCGCTGCAGAAACAGTATAATCTCAGGAAACAGGAAATGAAACACAAAGAGCAGCTTGCGCAGGGGTTATATGTTTTGTATCAAATTCCTATAGACATCTTCATTCGCAAAGCGGCATCGGTTAAAGTTATCAGGATGAGGGTACCCCCTGCGGGTTAGGGGTTAAAGAATTTACCCGCGATAAGGCATGCCAGTCGTAAGTGGCGACTCAAATTCAATAATTCTTTCGACAGTCGGGTCTTTAAACCGGAATGACGCGGATTTTTATCCGGCCAGGGACTGTCACTCCTGCAATATTCCCGAAAGCCATTTTGGGGTGTATTTTAGCTGTTACTACAACAACAAGAAAATGATTAGGGATGGATACCATCTAAATCTACAAAAAAAAAGCCCAAATTGGATTGCAAAGTGCGGAAGTACTAACTAATGAACAACTACGAGGGAATAGAGAAGGTCAGATAGTCCGGTCACCATGCTGGCATTATCATCGCTTATGATTAATTCAAGCGTCGTCAATAAGTGCGAGAAGGCTTTAAGCTCCCTATCAGGACAACTCACCAACTCCCTAATCTGAAACATTTTCGGTTAACGATTTGGCCAAATCTGGCGCCAAGTCCATTGGAGCTTTGAAAAAACTATAGTTAGTCCCACCTCATATTTTTTGAAAGCGCCAAACATAATTCCATGGAGAACGATGGACCTCCACTTAAATCCCATAGATTCTTCTTTCGAAAAAAAAAGTTAAAATAAAATTAAAATAAAAAATTTCATGTGAAAATTGTGACCCAAAGGAAAAAAATCATTTTATGTATTATAATTAATTTTTGTTTTCACGAACTTTTGCACATGAAATTCCTGATAAGACCAAATGGCCTCGTGAGCAACTAAATGAGTTTATACTCGTTATTTGAGTGTGTGTGTCGAGTGAATGAGTGAGCAAACAAGTTACTGAAGAATATTGGTGGTGTGTGTGTGCGTACTTACATACATATGTTTAGGTTGAGTATGAGTGTTTTGGAAGCTCAATATTTTATTGCTTCTCTTTCCGGTTTGTTTCCATATGTTTTTACTGCATTTTTTGTTTTTACTTTTTATGCTTTAAATGTTTATGCTTCTTCACTGCCACCGACCACATGCCGTCGTGGTATTTATGAGTTGTTAAAGGCATGAAAACTTAAATATAAATGTGTGTGTTCTGTATGTATGTACATATGTACATATTTATTATTTTTTAATGCTTTCCCACTCAGCCAAAAATTGTTGTTGTTTTATAGTGTCTGTAGAAGTTTGGTGGTGCTACTCTTATTGTTACTGCTACTACTCTTGTTTTTGTTGTTGTTTTTTTTTTTTTTTACAACACATTCATCACATCACACACCTATTGGTGTATCGCCATCCACCAAAGCCATTGAGAGTGACGTTGGCATGCGTGTATGGAGCAACCGGTGCCAGCTGTGCATACATAGTTAGCTACAAATGTCAGTTTGTATGCATCTATGTATGTATGCATGTATGAATGTATGCATGTATGCGTTTATATTTCTACTCGCTAACCGGTGGCCAACAGTGTATGTTTTTCCAGTTTCCTTTTAGTATGAATTGAGCGCGCAAATTGTGTGGACGTGAGTATTCGCTGCTTGGTGCCGGCTTAGTTGAAGTTGAAGTGAAACGAATTTGCTATTTTCTGCGTTTTCTTTTTTCGCATTTCATGCCGATAATTTGCGTGCTATGATAATTCGTTGGATTTTTTTATTTTATTAAAATTAAAGATAAATACCTTTTCTGTTTTAATTGGAGTTCAAAAATAAATAAAATTATATTTTTTTAATTAATTTTTATTAAATTCTTGTTGGAAAAATATTAATTCTGAACAATAAGTTATTGAAAAATAAATTTATTTAATGCCATCAATACAAAACATATGAAAATTTGTTTTATCTGCATGCAAAAATACACATGTATGTACATACATACATATATAAACCGGTGTGCCAGCACAGAAATTCAGACTTTAGCTTTGAAACTCAAAAGCAACGCGACCACGTGTACAACGGCACACGGTGGAGTGTGAGCGCAAACGGTGAGCGAAGTTTAGTGCGTACATGCATACATACATACATATGTATGCATGGTACGAACGTGCGCAAGTTTTAGCAACGGCAAATAAAACATCGAGTTTCTAAAACATGTGCGCTTTGAAATAATTTTTTTAAGGAAAATATACAATTGAGAGCATAAAAGTGCTTAGAAAGAATTAATAAAAAATGTTTAAAAAAAATTATGAAAAAAAATATATATAAAAATAGAAAGTATAACATAATATTCAAAATGTATAAAAAATATACAAATTTATAAGAAAAACTATCCACAAATTAATAATATTAATAATAAAAAAAATAAAAAAATTATAAAGAAATTTATATAAAAAACTACAAAAAATAATAATAAAAAAATTTTAAAAATTTTTTATAAAAAATAGAGGAAACAATAACAAAGAATTATAAACAATTCCCTTAAAAGTATAAACAATCGCTATAAAAGATATGTAAAAAAATTAAAAAAAAACTACAAAAATTAACTACAAAAATTAATGATAAAATATGATAACAAAAATTAATGGAAAATATAACAAAAAGCTATAAATATATTATAAAAAAAATTTTTTCAGATTCATTTAAAAAATATATAAATACACAAATTTTAATATAAAAATTTATAAAATATATAGGAAAATATAACAAAAAATTATAAAAGATTTATTAAGAAATAGTAAATAAAATATAAAAAAATTATATTTATGTAAAAAACTTATTATTATAATCCGCAAAATTTAATAATAAAAATTTTGAAAAATAAATAAAAAAAATACAACAAAATTTTTTTTAAATAATTATATTATTATTATTAATAATAATATATATAAATAGAGTCATTGAAAAATTAACATAAAATTATAAAAAAAAAATTTCAAATAAATTAAAAAATTAATAAAAATATATTTATAAAAATTTAGCTTAAAAATATATAAAATTTACAAAATTTAAAATGAGAGACTAAAAAATATATCAAAAATGTAATAAAAAAATAAAAACGTTGTAATAAATATATAAAAAAATTATGTAAAATTTTTTTTTATAAAAACTAACAAATATTATACCAAAAAAAAATTTTATATAAAATTTATTGAAAAAAATAAAAAATTGTTATCAAATATTAAGTAAAAAAATATTTATAAAAAATTTATTAAATATAAAAAATTGTTTGTAAAATTTATATTTATGTAAAATTGGTAGAAAAAATACAACTAATAATAATAAAAAACAATAAATAAAACTATAGAAAATTTAACACAAAGTTTAAAAAAAATTTTTTAAATATATTAAAAAATAAATAAAAATATATTTATTAAAAATACATAAAAAAATAAAGATTTCAAAGAATTAAAAAATTTAAAATAAAAAATTTAAAAGCATATAAAAAATTTTAAATTTTTTCAATTTATTGAAAAATATAAAAAAGTTGTTATCAAATATTTATGTAAAAAATAATAATATAGAAACCACAAAAATGAATAATAAAATTTTTTTAAAAAATGTAAAAAAATCTATTAACAGAAATTATAAAAAAAAATTATAAAACTTTTATAAAAAAAATGTTTTAAAACACTATAAAAATCAATTATAAAATATTAAAAAATATATAAAGATTAAATTAAGAAAAATATAAAAAAATGTTTATAAAACAGTTATGTCAAAAAATATTATAAAGAACACAAAAGTAATAATAATATTTTTTTAAAATTTAAAAAATTTATTAAATAATAAAAAAAAATATTTATAACAAATTTATAAAAAAGAAAGGAAAAGAAAGAGAAGATTAAAAATAATTTTAAAATTAAAAAAAAAAAAATTATTTAAAAAAAAATATCAAAGAAACCACTTAATTTCCAAAATAATCTGAAAGCAAACTCATATGCGTTAAGAAAATTCGAAAGAAAGATATTTTTGGATCAAGTTTATTTCCTACAAGGATTTTTTTTCCTTCACAACTCTCTTTCACTCTTCTAACCGTACTCATGCGACCCCACAATGAAAGTGCATTCACATAATAAGTTTACTAGTACAAAAAGAGTATAATGACAATAATAAAATATACACTTTTGTTACATACATATGTAGATTACTTAAAAAAAAATTATGAATAATAATAAAAATAACTTTTGCCTCGTTGATTTTGTTAGACCAACTTGTTGAGCGCATCGCTTCGCCCACCCCATCCAAACCCTTTATGAACTATACTAAACCTAGCTAAAGGATAACAAACCAATAACTTGGCCATTTCACTAATGTCCATCGCACACAGTGAAATATGCTCGCTCTCTCACTGGACATACTTACAGACACTGAATCATATAATTTGCTATGGAATGATGCAAAGTTTGGTGATTGTTTAAAAAGTCTTCACATTTCCGGTGATGAGAAATGAATAATGAAGTTTTATATTTTCTCAGCGTTTTCATATGAAATCTGGCGGCGCTTTTACTCTTGCAAAAGAAGTCTGATGAGGAGACAGCAGCTGTCACTTCTACCAAATTTTCAAATATTCAATTTAAAATTCTAACAAATTGGCCCTTTGAATTATATTTAAAAATAAATTAAAAGTCTAAAAAAAAAAATATAAAAAACTATAAAAAATAATAATAAATTTTTTTTATAATATGAAAAAAAATACTAAGGAAAATATAAAAAAATATTTATAAATATAATAATATATATTTATAATATAATATAATAAATAAATATATAAAATATAATTATAAAAAACAACAAAAAATAAGAATAAAAATTTAAAAAAATATTTAAAAAAATTTATTAAGGTAAATATAAAAAAAGATTTATATAAAAAATATATAAAATAAATACAAAAATAATAATAAAAAGTTAAAAATTAAAAAAAAAAATATAATAAAATATAAAAACTATAAATTTTAATAATAAAATATTCAAAAAAAATACCAAAAAAATTTTAGGGAAAATATAAAAAAGATTTGCTCAAAAAAATATTAAAACTTACAAAAAATATTAATAAAATTTAAAAATTAAAAACATTATAAAATAATTTTTAAGAAAAAAATAATTATATAAAAAAATATGAAAAACTACAAAAAATAATTATAAAAAATTTAAAAATATTATTAAAAAAAAGTTCTTAAAGAAAATATAAAAAAAGAAATACTAAAAAAAATATTAATAAAAAATAAAAATTAAAAAAAAATTATTTAAAAAAATTTTAAGGAAAGAATAAAAAAAATTATATAAAAATATATGATAAACTACAAAAAATAATAATAAAAAATTTAAAAAAAATTATAAAAAAAAATTATTAAATAAAATATAAAAAATATTTATAAAAAAAAAACAAATAAAATAAAGATTAAGAAAAAAGAAAAAAATAATAATTTAAAAAATTGTAAAAAAAGACCACTAAAATTCCAACAAAACCAAATCAACTGAGTGTCATTCACTTCCTCGAATTTTTATGCCTTTAATTTAGCGCAAAACAAAATTTTTCTCACTTTTATTTTTTTCTATTTTTCATAATATATCGTGCTTCTAACAAATAAACAAACGAAACAAACAACGCACAGTGAGTGAGTACTCTGCATATAAATCGTAAGCTTGTACAAAAACAACAACAAAACAAACACACACATGTGCTTTCGTATTCAAAATGCAAATTTTGTCAACGTTTACAAGCTGATAAGGCACTGGGGTGCACGCGTAAATGAGTGAGTATGCCATGAGGGCAACAACAACAAAACCCAGCAGTAAATAAAAAGTGAAAAAAAGAATAAAACTAAAGCGAAAAGCAAAAAGAAATCGTCAAAAATCAATAAAAGAAATTCGACAAATATTTAAAATTAACAAAAAATGAAACTAAAAATCGTAGAAACGTCTACATAACGGTTTAACAACAACAAAAAACAGGAAGTGTGTTTGGCTCTGTGTGTGAGCGAGAGAAAAAGTGGGTGTGCATTGACCTCCAAGAAAATAATAAAAAATAAAAAATAAAATAAAATAAAAATCAAAGAGCAAACAGTAAACAGCGGCTGATGCAATCAAGCAACTGAACTGGAAATTTTCGTAAGTCAACTCAGAAAAAAACACCTAAAAATCAACTCTACTACGTACACACACAAACCTTATGACAACACACACACACTTACACAACTTCAACCCTTAAAGGACTTAAGTGAGAAAAATTACTACAACAATCAATAAAAAAAAGAAAAATACAGCAACAACGATTACAAAAAAAAGTACAACAAAAGTAAATACAAAAAACTACTACAACAACAAAGAAAAGAAACAACAAACAACCCATTCTACCTCCGAATCAAAAAAAAACGAAAGAAAAACGCTCAAAATAAAACACTTTTCCATCAACAAACAATTCACTCAAATTGAGTGAAAATTCGAAATTTCAAATCAAATCAAATACACACACACACACACGGCAGCAGAACTCACACACAATAATGGCACGCATCAAAGCCGGTGATAATCTTGTACCTCGTCCCATTTTTGACACACCCGTCAATTCGTTCGCCGATGTCGCGCAGCAACAACAACACCACAATCATTCAACAGATAGTTCGAGTCAAGGATCTGGTATTAAATTGAAAAAACAAATTGGCCTACTCGATGGTGTTGCGATAATTGTTGGTGTTATTGTTGGCGCCGGCATATTTGTCAGTCCCAAAGGTGTACTCATTTATTCGGGTTCAATTGGTCAATCGTTGATTGTTTGGATATTATGCGGTGCGCTGAGTATGGTTGGTGCGTTGTGTTATGCGGAATTGGGTGAGTAATTGGAGGATTTGTTAGTATAAGTACATTTGTATGAGTAATCAGATAGTTAAGTTAAATATTAAGGCAGGATGTCCTAAACACTTCATAACTTTCCATACAGATACCTCATTTTTAATAAAAACAAGAAAAAACGGCTGTCTTCGGCCTTGCCGAAGTCTTTATACCTTTCATGAACACATCAAATTTATTGCAAATTGCAAAATTCTATTTTGATAATTGATCACTGTCAATATGAACTTAAATTTACCTCTTTAAAGTACCAGATTTCACGCTCCCAAACTCTCATATCTGAACAAATCGGATGAATGAGAGCTAACGGGTCATCCATTTTGAGGTTCCCTACTTTTTAAAGAAAGAAAAAATACAGAAAATTTAAATTTAATGGAGAATGTTTATTATCATTCGAAAGAACATTCTTTGGCATTTATTTTTTGAAGATTATCTATTTCAAATGTTGGCCGCGTCTATGTCTCAGATGGTCCATCCGTGGAGTCCAATTTTCGATGTTTCGTTCGAGTATTTCGACTGGTAACTAGCGAATGACACGCGTGATGTTTTGCTCCAAGGCCTGAATCGAAGCGGGATTTTCCGCATAGACTTTAAACTTTACATATCCCTACAGGAAAAAGGTCTAACAGTGTGATATCACACGATCTTGGTGGCCAATCGACCGACCCGAAAACGTGAAATTATCTGCTCACCGAAGTGTTCTCCCAAGAAATCCATTGATTGATGTGATGTGTTTGAAGTGGCGCCATCTTGTTGAAACCAAATGTCCCGAAGATCATGTACTTCAATTTCAGACATCAAATAGTTGCTTATCATGATGCGATAACAGTCGCCATTGACGGTTACCTTCTCACCGGCATCATTTTTGAAGAAATATGGGCCGATGATTCCACCGGCCCACAAACCACACCAAACCGTTGGTATTGGATGAAATGGCAGCTCTTGAATCTTTTCAGGTTGCACTTCGTCCCAAATGTGGCAATTTTGCTTGTTTGCATACCCATCGAGCCAGAAATGAGCCCCATCGCTGAACAAAATTTGGCTCGGAAACGTCGGATATTCTTGAAACGCTTCTCAAGAGCACATAGAGCGAAACGTTGTCGCTTGGGAAGGTCGATCGTCTTCAGTTCTTGCACAAGCTGTACTTTGTACGCATTCAATTTAAGATCTCGACTTAAAATGCGCCAAGTCGTTCCATACGTCAGTCCGAGTTGCTGCGAACGGTACCGAATCGACTCTCCATGGTCTTCGTTTACACTCTCAGCTACGGCCGCTATATTTTCTTCACTGAGTCCTGGACGTGATATATTCGGTCGAATATTATCCAATAATGAATACTGGGTCTCAAGATGAGTGATGGTGTTGCGAATAGTACGCCAAGTAGGCCGATTTTGTTGAGCAAAAGTTGAGCGAAGCGCGCGAAACACATTCTTTACAGAACGTGAATTTTTGTAACAAAGTTGAATGATGAAATGCCAAACAATACTGAACAAAAATGGCATGACAGCTTGACACGACTCACGCGTGATCTACCTCTACTTGGATCACCCTTTATGTTATGTTATTTTATTTTAATTATTTTACTTTATTTATTTTTTATTTCTTTTTATTTTACTTTATTTCATTTTATTTTATTTTTTCCTGTTTATATTATCCAATGGAGAAAAGTCTTTTTTTTTCTAAAAATTCTCTATTAATTTCATATTCCAAAGTAATTCATCCAAAAATTTGACACTGATTTGCTCAGCACTAAATGTATCTTCTGTTTCATTAGCATAAATCAAGTTCCATATGGCGCTATATGCCTTCTCATGCCATTGAACTTGTGAAATGTGATTTATTTGCATAATTTCTTCATACTTCGTAGATACGCAAGGTGTTACTTGAAGTGTATACAAATTGAAATTATAAACATTTTTTTTTACGAATAAATCTTCGATATGTTTACGTACACATAGATTCGATATAGTTTTAAGCGGTTGATGAATGAAAAGTGAAAAAATTGTTTTCAAGCTTGAGGTTTGACTTTTACTTTCACTATCAATTTCCAGATTTGAGGTTATAGAAGTTTCTCCTCGGCAAGAACTTTGCTTTCTACTTATATTACTTTTCATTTACTTTCATAAGGTATGTGAACTAACTAGGTTTATAAACTACGGTAGGTGTGTCGAAAAAAATGTTGACTAAAGCTTTGCTGGTGGCCCTTTCCGTCGAAGAAGTTCTATGAATAATTTCAGTCGTATCTATTCGACTTTCGAAATGAAGGAGATATGAGATTGTCCCAATATCTCTTCTTGCAGAGACAACAGACTTTTGCTAGACTTTTTAAATTACTCTAAAATCTAGTATAGAAACAATTTATTGCAGAAACCTAACCTCAAACTGAAACAAATGGTAGAGTGAAGTATTTCTAAACTTAAAAGAAACAAAAAATTTGTAATCTTCGTTTACCTAGAGATATATGTTCACTCACGTATTACACGATTGAATAATAATTTCAAAAAACCTTCAAACAATTTTTTTATAGTTATTTTAATAGGAATAACAACAACTACTTTTCTATAATTATATGTAACCAGCTCAAGATCATTTCAAAATATTTTTATTTGACATGTTTGAGTCAAAAACTTGTAAGTTTCTATTTAACTAATTTTATATTTAACCACGTATTTGTAAAGAGACTCGCAAAGTAAGTAATGAATATGAGGGTGGCACTTTTCGAAGATGATGCTGAAAGTAATTTTATTAATTTTTATTATTTAGTTTTTACTTAAAGTAGTATATATATATATATATATTTGTTTTTTCAATTCCCCTTTATTCAAATTTTTTTTAGATATTTTTCTCTCAATATGCAAATTATGCACTCTTTAAATTGTTGTGAAAAAATTGTATATAAATATGGTTTTCCAATAAGAGTGATATAATTTCTTTAAAAAAAATACACTAATTATTAAGGAAATTCAAATGTTTTTTTTATTTAATGTGATGTACAATCGATACAACTAAATTCTGAATATTCAAATGACCTCCACGACTTCTTTTGCAGGAACGAATTCGATTAACCCAATTTTCGAGCACTTTTTCCACTAAATCAAGTCGTCATGTCATGAGTAGCACGTTCAAATTTGACTTTTAAAGCTTAAAGAGAGTCTCGTTCATTGCTAAATACCAATGACTTCAAATAACCCCACAAGAAGTGGGTCTAATGGTGTTAAATCACAACTTCATGGAGGCCATTCAATGTCACAATTTCTTGAAATAATCGAATCTCCGAACCTTTCTCGCAATAATTCGTTTGTTGCACGTGTTGTGTGACACGTAGCCCCACGTCTTGTTGGAACCAGATGTTGTTAAGATTAACTTCTTCCAATTGTGGACATAAAAAGTTGGTTTTCAGCGATCTATACAGCTCTCCATTGGCAGTAACCACAGCTATCAGCTTCATTTCGAAAGAAGTACGTACCGATGATTCCACCAGACCAAAAACAAAAAAACAACAAAACTGTCAATTTAGGTGAATGTAATGATTGTTCATGAATAACTTTTGGATTTTCTTCGCATCAGAATCGACAGTTTTGTTTATTTACCGCACCACTCAGATGAAAGTGAGCCTCATCGGAGAAGATGATTTTCCCAAAAAAAAATCGTTATCGTTTTCAAATTGTTCCAAGGCAAAATCAGCAACGTTTTTCTTGCGTATATCTTGTCATGGTGAAATTGTAAACATTACTGAATACAATGGAAAAAAATATTAAAAATAGCCAAAACGACACTTAGAAATCACATCGCTCTTGTTGGAAAACCCTTTATTGCACAATTATCGGGCTCAGAAATTACAAAAAAAAATATTTATTATTGTTAATTTTAATAAATTTAAATTTATTTTACTGAAATATAATATATTTAACTTAATTAATTCAATAAATATTTCGGTGCATTATTATTTCTATTATTTTTTTGCGATTTCTAAGCAATTGTACTAAAATTTCTATTTTTTAGAGAATTTTTAAAAAATTTGAAAATTTTAATAATGCCATTAAGTTTCAAAAACTTCCAAAAAAAAGATATGTGCTCCCATCTATTAATCATTCTTTACCATTCTGAAGTATGAGTAACATAAAATTATTTTTGGCCCACCCTCATATACACTCAAGTGTATCGAATAAGTGAAGTGGCACTTTTTAACAATTTAATCCTTAAAGCTAATTGATTTTTAATGCTAATTATCAAAGAAGAAGAAAATATAATTTCCGTTAATAGAGTTTTAAGCCTGTAGAGAGCCAAACCAATAAGTTTCAGATAACATTTAATGCTTAATATGCGATTTAATAAAAATAAATAAAAAGGCAATTCAATATACTTTTACATATTTACTTAAGAAATTACTTACAAAAATAAATATAATAAATAATAAATTACAAAAAAAAAAAAATGATTGGAAAAAAGTAAATATTAATGTGAAATAAAATAAAAATAAATAAAGCATTAAAAATTGGATTAAACTCAATTATTATTTTAATTAATCAAAATTTTAAAATTCTTTTGAAAGCTAAAAAGTACATTTGCGCAAAGTAAAATACAAAAGCATAAAAAATTCGTATGTACGTACATATGAAGTTATAAATTTACCAAAAAAAAAACTTAAAAAAAATATGTAGGACACCAAAACTTGCCCAACTTGCCCAACACATATCTGTAAACAACTTTTTGATAAATCACAGATACGCATATAATATACATACATACATATACTGTGTATTGTTATCTACTCAAATACATACATTCGAAGATAAAAATTAAAAAAATTAAAAAACAGAATTTTTTTAATTATTTTATTTCTAATTTTTATATTTGACGCCTTCGTCTTCCTGCAGCGATAGATAAAATACATTAAATCAAAGTCATTTGCGAGTATTTGTTTACCTCAAATGGTATTTACTTCTACGGCAACATTCTTGCCCATTTGGCGTTACGATGGCCAGCGAGCATGCGAGGCTTATATGCTAGAGCATAAGTGTTCTCACAAAATATTTAAGTGGATAATATTGAAAGTTGAAGAAAGCATGATGCAATTTCAGCTCACGCATTCGGTAGAGAACTTACATCAGCCAAAAAGTTTACCATTGGATATTACCAAGTTAGATCACATACACACACATTTCCATGCATACATAAATATTTTCAAGCGAAAAGCATTGTTTAGATATGCTTTGAGGTCATTCTGGGAAAGAAATGAGTTTTTGTTTTCGAGAAATATAAATAAAATTATAATTAAAAATTAAATTACAAAATAAAAATTAAATTAAAATAAAATTGAATTAGACATTAAAAAATTAGAAAAAGGAATTAAAATAATTAAAAAAAGTTAAAAAATAAATAAAATTCAATTCAATTCAATTTAATTACATTAAATAAACTGAAATAAAAAATATAATTAAAATAGAAAAAAATAAAAATAAAAAACATTAATTAAAATAAAAGAAAATCAAATCGATATAAAATAAAATAAACTTTAGTTAAAAAGATAAAAAAATAAAATAAATTAAATGGATTTAAATAAAATTTAAAATATAAAATATATAAATAAAATTTAAAATAAAATAAAATAAAAAAAATAAAATAAAATAAAATTGAGTTAAAAAATTTAAAAAATAAAAAAATTAAAAAAATAAAATAAAATTAAAATAAAATAAAATAAAATAAAATGAAATAAAGTCAAATAAAATGAAATGAAATTAAAAAAATAAGATAAAATAAAATAAAATAACATAAAGAGAGATAAAATGAAAAAAATTAAAATTAAATTAAATTAAATTAAGTTAAATAAATTAAAACAAAAACATAAATAATAAATAAACTAAAATAAAAAATTTCAAAAAAATAAAATAAAATAAAAATAAAATATAATAAGATAATAAAAATAAAATAAAAACAGCAAAAAACTGAAATGATCCATTTAAGTAGAGGTACAAACCACCTCCTTTTAAGCCACCTCTACCAAATGGCCTGCAGATAACTCTATCTCTGCAAAAGTCCAATATCAGCATTTTACGCTGGCAAAACTGCCATCGTAAGAATATGGGGTGTAAAACCTAACCTTTTGAACTGCAAAGATAACTTTCAGGAGCAAACTAGAGAGAGTTCAACTGTCGGCAGCTATCCCCTAAAAGGAGCTCTGTCAACGATTCCCTCTAAAGCACTGCCAACTCTCCTCAACTACAAGCGAGCTGCAACGCAATCACATTGAATACAACTCAGCATTGTAGAAAGTGTAGCGGTATAGGATGCGCTAAGAAATTATCGCTAGCAGAAATTCCGAGGGAGCTTTAATGCACCATCTCTCCAGTATATGCCTCGACAATCTCTTTACCACAAGTACCCCAAACGGGAATGATTGAAATGAAAACTCCAACGCTCTGGGTTAGAGTAGCAATAGCCAACTTTAAATACCAAATGGTGCGCACATTTGAGAAAGGGAAGGTGTATCACAATAGGTTAATTGGTCTAAGTGCTCTGGTAACTGGTTAACAGTTGCATCAATTCAATTCTGAACTCATTTATGAATTTTAGTGTGCTATTTATTTGGTATTTATGTGTGTTATTCAAGGAAATGAAGCGTGAATTGTCATTTAGAGGACTTAAAGGCCGTTTCCTCCTACTTCACGTCTATTTATTGCCAAAAAAAATAGCTTTATTGAGCAAATCGTTCACAAAAATAATAATAAAATAAATTTAATTAAAGTGTTTAGTAAACAATTATAATACTCGTGTATATACATACATATATATTTATGTAGTACTAAAATGACTGCCCAAGAATTATATATTGAATTGTGTATTTATTGACAAAACATTAAATGTTTGCCTACCAGTATTTACATGGCTAATCCTTCGTTGAAACATTGCCGAAAATTGGAGTAGTTAATGACGTCAGCCAAAATAAACAGACCTACATGGCGAAGTAACAGACATATACCTATACAAACACATAAAAGAGCAACAGGTGAAAGGAATGTACAAAAACCCTGCAGGAAATTTAACACTGCCAGAGATTTTCGTCAAGGCGGTTACGCATGATTTTATTTATTTCTATTACTTTATCCGGATAATAATAATAATAATAATAATATTCTTAATTTAAAGTTCAAAAATATATATTCTCTTTGTGATTTTGAAATTTATTTCGGAAAAATAAATAAATAAAAGAATGAGAAATAAGTAAAGAGATATCTCAGAGTTAAAAGTAAGTAATTTTACCTTTTTATTTTTTTGGGTTGCCAGGTATTCGTTCTATATAGTTTTTCATTTTTGTACAATTTAGATTTAAAATTTTTGTTATTTTCTTATTTAACTATTTTTAACTTTTTATTTAGTTTTAAAAATTTATTCGTCCTTTAAATTATCTTAATTTTTTCATAACTTTTTTGACATAACTGCTTCTTACTGAGAAATAAATGAAACAAATGAATAAAAAATTGACCTACTTATGAATATATTGTAAAACATTTGAGTAAATATGTATTTAAGGTGTTGCGCGCAGTTACGGGGGCTCAAAAGAGATATGCTTTTCTGAATTTTGCATGAAATATGTATTTATTTATCGTATTTATAAGTGAATGAGCTTTATTCAAAACGTCTAATTTGTTAGAATTACGAATTGAATATTTTGTTATACAACAAAGAAAAATGGTAGAAGTGATAGCTGTTTCGGAGCTCACCACATCTCCCATCATCAGACTTCTTTTGTCAGAGATCGTCGACCAACGGATCCTGACTTCCTGGTCAAGTGCTCTACCGCTGAACCAACGTCAGCCATGTACATTTGTAATTGTAATATTCAATAATTACCAACCAACAAACATTAAGTGCGCTAATATTTAGCCGCTATTTTTACTCAATGTTGGGTTAGCGAGTTTTGGCAATCCTGCATACATTCAGGCAATAATTGTCTGAGAAATAAGCAGGATTGATTGTCGAACACGACTTATATATTATTAATTGTTTATTGCGGCCTGTAATTTTTTTAATTTTTTTATTTATTATTTATAAGTGGTAGTTCTTCAAATAGCATATACTTTTAACAATATGGAAATCGGTCATTCAAAAAGTGCGTCACCACTGTAGATGATGTCCCGATGAAATTTGGATTATTAGAAATTAAAAACCAATTATGGACTACCTTAAACTATTGAATAATGTAGTTATTGAACTAAGGAATGAGTTGAAAAATTTCGATATTTGCAAATTTTTATCAATTTGAGAAAAAATCGTTTTTGATTGAAATTTTCGCATTGAAAATAATAAAAAAAAAATTAAAAAAATTTGTTATAAAATTTAATAAATTCGTATTAGTTTTTTTAATCTTACTCCCTCATTCAACACCGTACATTAAAGTTTTAAAACGATGAAATAAAAAAAATTAAAAATTATTTCTTTGAACAACTAACAAATTTGTTAATATATAGTGCCTCTAAGGCCTTCTTCGCCCACATTTGTAGATAAATACATCCATATAATCCAAAATTTATTGTCTCATACCTTTTAAACGACTCAGGTATTTTTAAAGACCGCTTTTTTACTAGATTCGCCGGCTTTTTGATTTTTATATGTATGTACATGAAGATGTCTATATTTTTTGCAATTTTTTCGTATTTATTGCACGTTTTTCTCATGCAGTCATTTGTATTTATATACACGCGATACACGCAGTACATGTATATATGTATTCTGTACAAGCAAAATTAGATATATAGTGGCTTTCGTTTTGCTGATAAGCAGAGAGAGTTAAATATTATTAGAGAGGAGTGTAAATTTTCAGTGAGAGAGACTTGTACTCTCTTACTAAATCACTGCTCTTTCAAATTTGAATGCATCGCGTTGCCAACTATGCTTTATAATGAGTAAATAAAACCTAATAAGTAGCAGCTATTGTGTGGTCGATTTGTGTTTTCCTAATTTAGTATTAAAAGCATTAAAATTTTAATTATATTAAAAAAAATTTAATTAAATATTTTTTAAATAAATTTAAATTCTTTTTTATTTCTCAGTACACCATATCAGTTAATGCGTACTTGGAAGAAATGCCAATATAATTCAGTAAAATTTTTATATAAAGTATATTAATATTTAAATAATTTATTAATTATTTATTGATTATTTTCTTTAAAAAATGAATTTGATAATATATATTTTTAATAAAATTATTTATTCCTCCCAAGGATTTTTTATGCTGCTACCAAAAAGTGTTTCAAAAGATTTTTGACAATATGTCTAGTCCTGATCTGGTTCATAAAAAGTCATAAAGTAAATAATTAGAAATATTATTGACTTAAGTTTTATAACTCTTCTATAAATTTTCAATAATACGAGGCAAACCCTCTCATTTCAAGTGTATAAAAAGGTGTAAGAAATTTAAATCTCAGCGCTTTTTTGGAAAACAAAAGACTTAAGCAAAGAACTCGGTTTATTGTATTGCTCCTAAGTTATTGAATGTTTCGAACTGACAAATGATGTTTTCGTTTCTCGAACAAAAATTTCTTTTAATATGAAGCAAAACCATTAAAAACAGTACACCATTTTTGGACTAAAAATTTGTTCTATTGTTTTAAAGCAAAATATATATAATCGCTGTGAAAGAAGTACTCTTTTCAAGTTCTTATAGTTGTGAGAAAGTATTTTTTATAAACTAAAGCAATGTAAATTAAATTACATTAAAGCAAGCTGTTAAAAAAATTATTTTAATTTTTACACAAAAAATTTACTTGTTGATGTTGATAATGATGAATTTTTTCTTTATTTCCATTTTTCCAAATTGTCCCGTCAAATATAATGCAGGGCTAGTAGTTCAATTCTCTAAACAGTTCCGATACACACTTTCTGATATATCCTTGAGCCTTTTTTCGTTTAAATTTTTTTCTAAATTTTCATCACTACTTGGTCATATTATGTGGTCTAAAGTAAGCTTTCTTGTGAAATTTAATCTAAGCCTTCTTCTCTTTTATCGAATCTGTGTGGTTTCTGGACACTCTCTTATTAACTATAAACCCTTTAGGTGAATGTTTATGTTGCGCTACGCCAATATTCAATATATATTTTTTTTTCTGACTTGTCATGGTTTTTTCGATCTTGGCTCCCCTACGCATTTCCAATGAAACAATTGGACTTTGATTTCGTTGTTTTAACCACATACTCAATATTTTCTCAGCAGTTGTGTCTCTTTCAAGCAAATCGAGTTCACTATAGACTTCTTTTAAGCAATGCCTTAGCACTATGCTCATGCCTTGGATTTTTGAAAGAAAGTCAGCAATCTTGGAGTCAGGAAGTTATGCCTAACTTTTTCGAATGCTATTTAAGAAAATTCTTCTTCTTCTTCCCAGTTGGTGCAAGCACCGCTTGTGCGATTATAACCGAATTTGCAACAGTCTGCCAGACGTTTTGCCTCAACGCGATTTAAAATTGGCGAAGAGGTGGTGTGTGTCAATTATCTTTTCATAGGTCTCTTACCAGATTTGATATACGGTGAAGATCTGACCAGACTGATAAAGTCCAATCAGTTTATTGACGGTGGGCTTCATTCTTTCACACAGTACTCCCAATAGGACCTTATATGCAATATTCAGGAAATTTCTGCCACGATAATTGCTTTCGTCCGACTATATTCTGCAAAGAAGCTGATGTTATTCCTTGTTATTCTTTGAGCGCGCAATCTCTGTTCAAACTTCGTGATATTCGGGTAACGGAACATATTTTCCATCATCACGTGATGTTGCACTTACTTTGCAATTTAACGAGCTGAAGAAATGTTCCCTCTATAAATTCAGTGTGCCCTAGACATCGGCTACCGATGCTCCGGTCCTGAAACCTTTTATAAGTTACCGCATCTTCTCATAGAATTTTCACGCTTTACCCTTGTCCAGCTTTTAAAAACTCTTCGTACTCTCGGCTTCTGCCTTTTTCTGTTGGGAAATGCGTTCCTCTTCTCTTCTGCAACTTTCGATATCTATCCCACCCCGCATGTGTCGTGGTCGATCGCAACGTTGCGAGGGTTTCAGTGTGTTTTCTCTGTACTGCGGTAGAGTAGTCCTCATCTGATCAGCTCTGCTTCCGACATTACCAAAAATCAAAAGTGTCTAGTGTAGCTGTAGGTAATGAGATCAAAATGCCATCCTACAGTTCCCTTATATCGAGTTGCCAATGAGTGATTTCAGAGAGCAGAAGTGCAAGTCGTGTAGAAAACTGTTCGGGTATGTGTTGGCATTGCAACTTTTCGACATCGCCTTTTGATGGGAGTTCTTTGCTGCGCAGAAGCGTGTATTTATCTTCGTAACGACAAAAAAGGTATTCCGAGTCGATGTTATCGGAGCATGCGCTCACCAAGCATACTTGAGGTATGTCTTCCGTCTACCATAAGATGATCCATCTGGTTGCGATCCGGAGACAGTTAAGTAGCTTGATAAATTTTGTTGTGCTCAGATCTAGTAGTACAGGCCATCTCATTTCGGATCCCGGGCAAAGTCGTGGAGTTTGAATTTTCCGACATTAGTGCCGAAGATAGGTACTTTATTTACTTAATTTTATACTCTAGAAATATATTTTGATATAAATTGAAAAATTATTCCATTTAAATGCGCATATTTTTATTAATTTCTTCTTCTTTCCTTCCCCAGGCACAATGATACCGAAATCCGGTGGCGATTATGCTTACATTGGCACCGCATTCGGACCACTGCCCGCCTTTCTCTACCTATGGGTAGCGCTGCTGGTGCTCGTGCCAACTGGAAATGCCATAACAGCGCTGACATTTGCACAATATTTACTACAACCATTTTGGCAATCCTGCGATGCGCCCATAGCGGCAGTGCAACTGCTGGCGGCCGTGATGACATGTGAGTCGCTGTTGAATTAAGGCATTCATTACAGAGACAGATTGATATAATAAATTATTTCTTATTTGTTCTCTCTCTCGCATTTTCTCTCACACAGGCATACTCACCGTTATCAATTGCTACAATGTACGTTGGGTGACACGCGTCACTGACATCTTTACTGGCACCAAAGTCTTCGCGCTGTTAGTTATTGTCGCTGCGGGCGCTTGGTATCTCTTCGCTGGGCACACCGAACAGTGGGATGAACCGATGCGTGGAACGTATACGAAACCCGGCATGATAGCGCTAGCCTTCTACAATGGTCTCTTCTCATATTCGGGTTGGAATTATTTGAATTTTGTTACTGAGGAACTGAAGGATCCGTATAAGAATTTACCACGCGCCATTTGTATATCAATGCCTGTGGTGACACTAATTTATGTGGTGACAAATATTGCTTACTTTTCGGTGCTTTCACCTGAGGAAATGTTATCATCGGATGCTGTCGCTGTGACTTTCGGCAATAAAATGCTCGGTTTTATGTCTTGGTTGATGCCCTTCTTTGTGGCCTGCTCCACTTTTGGTTCGCTCAATGGCGCTATATTCGCCTCGTCGCGTCTCTTCTTTGTTGGCGCACGTAATGGACATTTGCCTGCGGCCATATCGCTCATTAATGTGAATTGTTTGACGCCCGTGCCGTCGCTGATATTTTTGGTGAGTGCGTGCGATGGTAGGAATTTAAGGCTACTCAGCCTTTTATTAATATTTTTTATTTTTAATATTTTTTTTACTTTTAATATTTTTC
Source organism: Neoceratitis asiatica (assembly GCA_030068015.2). NCBI lineage: Eukaryota > Metazoa > Arthropoda > Insecta > Diptera > Tephritidae > Neoceratitis > Neoceratitis asiatica. The sequence goes on from CM061526.1 coordinate 17,216,352, forward strand.
TCTCTTACCCACAGTGCGCGATAACTTTGGCGCTGCTCTTCATACGAAATGTTTACTCGCTCATCAACTATGTCAGTTATGTGGAGGCGCTTTTTACGCTGCTCTCCGTGTCGGGTCTCTTATGGTTGCGTTATAAACAACCGAAAACCGAACGACCTATACGTGTTAATCTCGTTTTACCTATCATTTTCCTACTCATTTGTCTATTTCTTGTGATCTCATCGGTTATGGAGTCGCCTATGGAAGTTGGCATTGGCACGGTGATCATACTCTCTGGCATACCCATCTACTATCTGACCATACATCGACCGGTCAAATGGTTAACGAATCTGTCACAAGCGATAAATCTTTGGTGTTCGAAATTCTTTATTTGTATGCCAAATCAGGAGAAATTCGATTAGACTATAAATGCATAAGTACGAGTATGTTAAATGTTAGGTTAGGTTAAGGTATATTAAGTTTTGCAAGAAATAGGGAAAAACCTATTAGCTTCCGACAACACTTAGGAATCCTCATACACATTTTACATAATATTAGTAAAAAAAAATTTAAAAAATAAGGTATTCAAAACCATAAATAATGTAATTGATGTGCCTTAAACTGTCAGATTTTTTTGAAAAAAGGCAAAAATTGCAAACAAACAAAAATGTATTAAATTATGAAAAAATATTACAAAATCATTTTAGCCAAAAATTTTTATCATTTTTGTAGAGAACTATAGTAGCTCCTACTTCCTTTGACAATAGTAGCATGCTTTCCGAAGATGCCTGTAGCTCAACCAGCCAAAAACGTAGTGACTCCGCTGTCTTATGACTTATCTTATGCGAGCTTCATGAGTATAGTTATCACCGCTTAATGGCGGTAAGAGAGAAATCAAGAGCTATTGTTTTGTTCTCCGTAAAACCGACTCAGCTGTTTATTGGCTATTGTATAGAGTTGCCAGTGAATTTTTATAATATAAATATATATTATAAATTTGGCGTAAACCAATCAAATTTCTAAGGAAATGAGAACGGAAACCGTTATTAATTATTTATTACAATATATTGGATAGTAAAAAAAAGTTTCCGCGATTTTTGTATAATTTTGGAAAATAAATTTTTTTCTTTATTGAAAATTACTTTCGATTCAGTACGTTTCGACCATTACTGACCTATAAACCTTTACCATTTTTCGTCTAACTTCATAATTCTTTTGGTGTAGAACTTCTATGGTTTATCGGCGAAAAACCAAATGTCCAAAAGAAGTCCAGCAGAACTTCGATCGGCCAATTTGTTACCATGCAGAGAGGTTTGCACAGACCGTACAAACAAATGGTAATCAAGGGATTTGTAAGATCCGGCATTTATAGTTTCTACATCAAAAAATTTCCCAACCAAGCTTCGTCAATTTTTGTCTAGTCACCAAAAATGTATCGGGTCAGGCTTTGTCCTATTAATGAAACCAAACGCCATTACTATTGTGCCATACTGGAGACTTTTATTGGGAAGAGCTTGTTGCAAGTTGGTTAACTGTTGGCAGTAGCGTTGAGTATTATACGCTTAGCTAATAATAGCTAATGGAAGAATCGGACCATATACTAAGCTTCACCTTTTTTGCCCGCAATTCAGGCTTTGAAGTCCTTTGTGAAGGGTCACCGGCTATTGATCATGATTTATTTCGTTCCATTCTCGCATTTAACACATTTTTCAACGCCCGTGCTGAGTCGCTTCAGAAATAGTTCGATTTTGTCGCATTTCTGCGTTCAAATGTTGGTAATTCGATCAATCAAATTTAATTGCGTTCTTTAATAGAGTTCTTGAGTAGTCAGCCTTTTTTTTTTTCGAATAACTCCAAACTACTCCGGTAGTGTTGCCTAATGCCTACGCTATTTCCTGATCGCTTACATGCCAGTCTCCCTTCAGCAATTGCAGAATTTAATGGGCTTTTCTGTCTGTGTCTAGCTGATCAGAACGATTTTTGACGCGAAAATTTTCGAAACGCGATCAGGCAAACCACTCCTGTATCCTGCTCCTACGTACAGCATTCTCACCGTAAAACACACGCATTTTTTTTCAGCACGTTTTGGCAGTAAAAACAAACTTCACATTACGTTTTTCTTAGTAAATTACAGTAATTTTCAAATCAAAATAACTTTTCACATGAATTAGAATTTAAAGTACGGTTTTCTCAAAAAATATTGCTTGAAATTTCAGCTTTCTATATAAATGTTAGTTTGACATAAATTATTTGGTGTTGCCGCAAATAAGAGCACGACCATCTAGTGATAAAAATCACGTTGCTACGGACTGTGTTTTCTCTTACAGACGGTACGGCAGTACGGCAGAGAGCAACGTCAGTTGGCTAATTGAGCTTTTATACATAGAATCACACTGCAGAAAATCTGAAGCATGCGTTTTGTGATAAACTTCCACACCCCAGAGTAGTCATAGCCAGTGTTAATAGTAAATTTATTAAAAAGTAATAATAATAATAATTATTATAAAAAAAATTAAGTGTAAAAACAATGTCCTTAAAAATTTTTTTTTAATTTTTAATGCAAAATTCAGTACATGAAAATTTTTTTAAATGTCAAAATCATCATTTTCCTTAAATATTGCTGTTAATTCCAAGCCAGATAATACCAGCTGATATGCTTAGAAATACATATATATTTTTGTTGTTGTTGTTATTGTTGTAACCGCAGAAAACTTCCACAAATTGGGCTACGATGAATATTGCCAATAAACACCCCACTGACGCGGGAACTATTGGATTTTAGTTGCCTCTTACGACAGGCATGCCTTAGTGCGTGTAAATTCTTGAAATCCTAACCCGCAGCGTATATAGGGTATATATTTTAATTTCCTTCGCTAAAATATATGAGTATAAAAAATTTATATATAAAAATTTAGCAACTAAAGAGCTTCAATATTTTTACAATTTCATTAAATTTCATTATTGAAACTCTGCCTCAAACTATTTTATGTATGCATACATTTGCTTGGCATAATTTTTAATCTACAGAATTATTTTAGAATTATTTTCCATAGCATTAGACGCGTTGAAAATATTTTTTTTTTTTTTTGAAATAAAATATATATTTCTTACAATAAAATATAAATATATATACATATAAATAAATAAAAATATAATTTTTTTTATTAAAAAAATTATATAAATATACATATATAATTTATAAATATTTTTTATTATTTTTATCATGACGTTTAGGCTACATTCTCCATTCCTTAAGCGATTATATTACAAACAGATTATAAAAAATAAAATAAAAATTAATTTAAATAGTTTTATTGTAAATATTACAATTTAATGCTATAAATAGATATTTCTAAACCCTAATGGTCGGTATGCAGCTCTAACGAAAACCAAGAACTCCATATCAAAAATAAGGTGCAAAAAGACCCCGCACCGCACAAAGCGGTATGCACCTAGAACGAAAAAAAAACACCATTTTCTACTGCCTATTCCTAAAGTTTTGTAAACAAATACGAAAGCACGACAGCACAGGTTTCCGATCGAAATAAATAGTCTCACATACGTATATTTGGCGACAAACAAGAAGAAGTCTAATTTTGAAACGTATTAAAGCAAGCTTTTGAAGGGGTCAGGCCACTCTAGAAGGCCACAAAATAGGCCGTTTTTGAGTTTTTGAGATCTGTTTTCGGGAAAGCTATTAAAAAAATCTGAGTTTTGATAAAAGGCATTTATTATACATATAATGAACTGCTTATAACTATTTTTTAAGAAAAATTAATTAAAAAACGACGGCTATACAGCGATCTCCCTAGGATGTCTCCATTTTATGTAATTTTTTTTTTTTTTTTCTAATAAGTTGTTGAACGATTGAGCCGCTTGTAAATAGCAATAGCCGGAGAAGTACGTAGAATTCTTGCAATATAAGCAATGTATTTCTGCAGATTTTGTCGAAATTCCAAGTGAATCGGTTGTAAATTGTTTGAGTTATGTTTCCGGCCAACTTGTAAAATGCAGTTTTGATATCAACGCGTTTAAAATTTTAAGGACGCTCCTTGCCGACTGAAACAGACGCTTCAACTAGAGAACGAAAATGGGCGATTTAGAAATTTTTATCTATCATAATCTTTCGGGATAACATTTTTGAGATCCTAATGTATCATTTGAAAGGAAAAGAAATACATTTTCCGAAAATTCTAGAGTGGCCTAACCCCTTAAGAAAGTTATGTATTTTTTGTTATTAGTATTTTCGGTCTTTTTTAGGTCAATTTCCAAATATTTTATTTCTGTTTTTAGCCATGGAAAACATTAATATACTTAATCATGGACAAATATTTACAGTGTTCCGCTCATGTTTTCGTTTTGTTTATTTACGTTTGCATATTTTCTTCCTATGGAAATAGCTGTTCACAACAGAATATGTCAATCTGTCCAATTTCCGTGCCCACTACATTTTATCATCCATGAAATATATGAGTTGTTTTTTTGTTTTCATTAGAGCTGCGTACCGACCTCAAAGGCTTTTGCATATATAAAATAATTATTTTTAAGTTAAGTTTAATTTGAAGAAAAAAGACAAGGTGAAGTGGATTTATTTGCTATGAGACGAAAATTAAATATTAATATAATAAAAATTTAATTAACATTAAAAATATTTAATAAATAAATAATATTACATAATAATAATTTAATAATTAATATTAAATATTATATTAATACTAAATATTAATATTAAAAATTATAAACTATAACAAAATATAAAAAATTAAATGCCTAGAATACAAAAATGTTAAATAAAATAGTATAAATAAATATTTAAAGTATTATAAAAAATGTTAAAATAAAATTGAGTAGAAATTTACAAAAATATTTACAAAAATTTAAAAAAAAGTAAGAAAGGAAATTTAACCGCTTGTAAGGCAAAAAAAATTAAATAAAGCCAAATGTAATAAAATCGAAAAAATTTAATTTTAAAAAATATATTTAAACTGCAAAAAAAATAACTGAATTCAAAATTAAATATATTAATTAAAAAAATAAAGCAATAATAAATATATAAATAATAAATATATTAAAAATTATATATAAATTTCAAAAACTTTTTAAATAAAATTTTCAACAGTAAAAAACAACTAAAAAAATTAATATTAAAATAAATTTAAGTATAATTAATAGTAATTTGTTGAAATACAAAATTTAAGCTGTAATAAAATACATATTTAAAATATGAAACCAAAAATGTATTTGTATTTTAATTATTATGAATTTTATATATACATTTGTACATACTTATATGAAGTCTCAATAATTGTTTTTATTACCTGGAATAATATATTTACAAATTCAAAAGCTCTGAAAACGTTATTATATAAAATTCATATTTATACTTATACAAAAAAAAAAAAATAATGAATAAAATTCGATTAAAGAAATTAAATTGTTTGCACTTCCCAAGAAAGCCGTATAAACTTTGGGAAACTGGCGGAAGAAAAACCATGGCAAACGGTTAAAGACGATATTACAGCATATAAAGGCTGATCGATTTCGAGGTTCCCTAATTTTTAAAAGAAAAAAACACCGAAAATTCAAATTTAATAGGAAATGTTTATTCGTCATTCGAAAGAACATTCTTTGGCATTTATTTTTTAAAGATTATCTCTTTCGAATGTTGACCGCGGTACGTCTCAGACGGCCCATCCGTTGAGTCCAATTTTCGATGAATCGTTCGAGCATTTCGAATGTATAACTGCCTGAATCGAAGCGGGTTTGTCCCCATAGACTTTAGACTTTACATATCCCCACACGAAAAAGTCTAACGGTATGATATGACACGATCTTGATGTCCAATCGACCGACCCAAAACGGGAAATTATCTGCTCACCGAAGCGTTCTCTCAATAAATCCATTGATTGATGCGATGTGTGGGAAGTGGCACCAATATTGTTGAAACCAAATGTCGCGGAGATCACGAGCTTCAATTTCAGGCTTCAATTAGTTGGTTATTATGGCGCGATAACGGTCGCCATTGACGGTTACGTTCTGACCGGCATCATTTTTGAAGAAATATGGACCGATAATTCCACCGGCCCATAAACCATACCAAACCGTTGTCTTTTCTGAAGGAAATGTCAGCTCTTGAATCTCTTCAGGTTGCTCTTCGTCTCAAATGTGGCAATTTTGCTTGTTTACATACCCGTTGAACCAAAAATAGGCCTTATCGCTGAACAAAATTTGGCTAGAGAACGTCGGATCTTCTTGGAACTTTTCAAGTGCCCATAGAGCGAAGCGATGTCGCTTGGGAAAGTCGAGCGGCTTCAAGTCTTACACAAGCTATATTTTGTTCGCTTTCAAATTAAGATCTCGACGTAAAATGCGCCAAGTCGTTCCATACGTCAGTCCGAGTTGCTGCGAACGGCACCGAATCGTCTCTGCACGGTCTTCGTGTACACTCGCAGCTACGGACGCTATATTTTCTTCACTGCGTGCTGGACGAGGTCTGTTCGGTCGAATATTAGCCAATAATGAATGCTGGGTCTCAAGATGGGTGATTGTGTTGCGAATAGTATGCTCAGTAGGCCGATTAGTTGAGCGTAGCGCGCGAAACACATTATTTACAGAACGTGAATTTTCGTAATAAAGTTAAATGATTTGTAAACGTTGTTCTGGCGTAAGCCCTTCCACGAAGAAATGGTAAACAATACAGAAAAAAAATAGTTTGACAGCTTCACACGACTCCCGCGTGATCTGTCAAAAAAAGGCTATTGAAAAAAGTACCTCTACTTGGATCACCCTTTATATGCACATTCATAATGTCATCCCCTTATCAATGGCGCCAATATGTGGTCTTCAATACCTTAAATCCTCTTTGTAGAATGCAAAGTGTAACTTTCATTTTCGTATGGAAAAGCTTCTGCAGCATTTTGTCATTATCACGTACGTACATACATATATATGTAAAATATCTGCTAGAAACCAATGATCAATAAGTCGTGGGAAAACAAACAAAGAGTTTCCATACTACACCAAAGAAGAATTACTTGGCATTTCAAAAACAGAATTCGAATATCATTTCTTATCAGTTAAGTTCTAGGTCACACAACATTTTGTAAATTTAACTAAACCTTAATTCAAAAGCAAAAAAAATCAATAAAGCACAGTAGGCTAAAAAATTTTCGCATTTTCAAAATAATATAGAGATCAAAACGAGATTGTAGGAAACTTATAAAAAAAATTTGTCATAAATATCGTTGGAGCTTTATTTACACTCAAAGCTTTTAGCATAAGCTCTATTGTTGCCTCATGAAACCGGACAACTCTTCTTCTTCTTCTTTCAAAGCTTTAGTGCTTTCATCCATTCGGAAGACATAACCTCCCTCACCTCAAAACCAACACCAAATTTATGCTCAATTATATGGCCATTGTAGTAGATTTTACAAGGAATCACCTTCTGCCGTCCTTATTTCGTGCATGGCACTTCTTGGACAATGGTGATGTCAGCCTTTAGTGTTACGGGCACATCAAAATATTTAAGGGACCTGATATTCCAGGAGCATGCCCTCAAATCGTAATTCAAAGCTTGCTACAGACCCCTACAGCTCTTTAATAGAAGTCACGATTAGAGTTATTATTACTTAACGAGCGTCAGTTAAGTAGAATTGTTTTAGAATATTTAATTGCGAGTTTCGAAATCATCTATCTACAGGTACTATATAAAATCCCTATTTCTCTCGGTCACGGCATCTCGGGTAGACTAGAGCTCAACGTCAACGAACTGATTAGACCTCAGAAGTGTGCCTTCAGAACTGGCAGATTCACCCTATACCAGATATTCGATATGATAAAATCTTGGAAAATAACCGTGAGAAAAGGATCGACACAAATTAACTCCTCGTCTATTTTGAAGCAGCATGGTATGTCTGGAAAAAGTGCAGCCTTGATGCCATTATGTCTTAAATTGGTATCTCCGCAAAACTTATACGGTTATGCAAGCTGTCGCTGAGCAACACTACCAGTTACACCAAAATCGTGAATTTCCCTTCCAAGCTCTTCGATACTAAACGAGGTTTTAGACAAGGTGACTATCTTTCTATCTCTCTCTCTCTGTGTGAGTTTTTTAATGCTAAAAAAATAATATGGAATGCAGAGCAAAAGAGAGGTAAAATCTCCTGTAAGAGCGTACAACTGATTATATTGAATAAGGGAGCTTAGCGAATGCATCTAGTGACTTCTGAAAAATTTATAGAGAAAGTGGGGAACCTAAAGGAGTTTCCTCTTAGAGATTTGAACGAAATAGCGGGGGGGGGCAAGGTCACGTCAATTGTTCTACTTTGCGGACTCCACAAATTAGTTAAACCAGCGGATGGCTAATCTAAGGATCTTCAGTTATAAACAAAATAAACCCATTCAGTCTAAGTCTAAAGTCGCTAATTCCATGTGTATGAAAAAATCTGACAATCAAATTTTCCTCATTTTTCTCATTTTCGACAACTGAGAAGGAAGTGAACGATCTAGAAATTGCAGCATGGAATCCAAAAAAAAAACAATTAAAAAAAAAACACCCTTATCGATCTCTCAAGCAACGTGTTGGTTTATATGCTCCGGGATGAGATATGGTCAGTGGAAAGTCCCGGTCTACCATAGCAAAACACATTTTTTTTTATCAAAATTCATTTTTTTTCATCAACATATTTCCCTTCAAGGTGGATACACTGATTTTAGCGACCCTTCAACTTTTCGGTAGCATTTTTGTAATACGTTTTGTACTTTGCTTCAAAATAGGCCTCAGTTTTGGCGATCACCTCTTCATTCGACGAAAATTTCTTGCCAGAGAGCATTCCTTTGTGATTTGAGAATAAAAAATTGTCGCTGGGAGCCAGATCTGGTGAATACGGTGGATACGGAAGCAATTCTAAGCTCAATTCATGGATTTTTGTCATCAATTTCACTGACTTGTGACCCGGGGCATTACCTTGGTGAAACAGCATTTTTTTTTCTTCAAATGAGGCCTTTTTGATCTAATATATGTACACAAAACTGATATCTACATATCTACCCTTAGGGATTTCAAAGTTAAGTTTTATTTCCTTATTTTAATACCAAGAATTTTTTTCCAAAATTTCGTGATGAAATTCCTAAGAAAATTATTTCATTTTCATGTGAACTCAATAAATGTAATAATTTACTTACTTAATCTTAATCAATTACACTTATCACAAGAACCAACTAGTGAAAAGCTGTAATCCGTCGACAAATAAATCAAAAAAGTTGCTCATACGCCACCGGCAAAGGAATGCAGCTTAATTTCGAGAGCTTACAAGCAAATAAAAATAATAATAATAATAACTGTAGCTTTAAGCTCTCTTTCCATCTCTATCACTCTCTCTCTCTTTCTCTCTCTTTCTGCCTGTCTCTCTCTTTCAATACTCAATTTGTCTGCTATATCTTACACAGCCGCTTCTTTCACGCACAAGCGACACAGTCTCGGAGATAGACTGAACGAACTAAATAAGCGCTAACTAATCGTAACTCGTTACTTCGACAAGTGAGATTATTTATCTGGTTTTCCCTGTGTGTATGTGTGTGTGTAGCTGATGTGCATGATGTTGATCGCTAAACAAACTCGCTACTGGATTAAAATAGCGCGTTTTGTGAACTAAACCGTTTAATAGTCCGTCAACCGTTCAACGGTAGGTGTAAAGCGAATCAACGAAGCGAACGAGCCGCTCTAAAGTAAAAACAAGTAACAAACGAATGAAGTGTTGTGATTTCGAAAATTAAAAATAATGAAAAAAATTTAAAACACCAAAAAGTGCACAATCAAATTGGTGACTGTGACACCACCAACTGGCGTACATTTCAAGTGCGAGCGTTCAACGATGAAGGAAATTATTTAAATTAATAAACACACAACAGTTGTTGCGACTAAACAAAGGCGCAGACACGAAAATTCATCTTTTTTAACAAATAAACAAAAAAATACCGAAAATAATCCGGTTAATTGAGTACATTTATGTGCCAAGCGTGAAATCGGTGTTGCGAATTAGTGTAAAGCAAAAAAGCAACAACACTATTTCAACTCAGAAACTGGATTTTTGGATAATACAAAGTGAAGTACAAAAACAAAAACCTGAAATATAAGCGAGTTTTATTTGTGTAAAACACGCCAAAGGCCGGTTGTTGAAAACTACAATAACAATTAAAATATGAAAATATTGACGTAATCAAAAAGCTGAAAATAGGCAGCTTATATATATAGAGAAAAAAAAAATTTTTGAAATTTTATTTAAATAAAAATCCAAACATCTCTAAAAAATAATAATAAAAAATAAGTAAATAAATTAAAAATTAAAAATTAAAAATTAAAAATTAAAAAATAAAAATTTAATATTAAAAATTAAATATTAAAAAATTTAAAATTAAAATTAATAGTTAAAAATTAAAAATTAAAAATTAAAAATTAAAAAATTAAAATTTTAAATTAAAAATTATAAATTATAAATTTTAATTAAAAATTAAAAATTAAAAATTAAAAATTAAAAATTAAAAATTGAAAATTAAAAATTGAAAATTAAAAATTAAAAATTAAAACTTAAAAATTAAAAATTAAAAATTAAAAATTAAAAATTAAAAATCAAATATTAAACGTTAAAAATTAAAAATTAAAAATTAAAAATTAAAATTAAAAAATTAAAATTAAAAATTAAAAATTAAAAATTAAAAATTAAAAATTAAAAATTAAAAATTAAAAATTAATAATTAAAACTTAAAAACTAAAAATCAAAAATTAAAAAAAAATTAAAAATTAAAAAAATTAAAATTATATATTAAAAATTATTAATTAAAAATTAAAAACTAAATATTAAAAGCTAAAAATTAAAAATTCGAAAATTAAAAACTAAAAATCAAAAATTAAAAAAAAATTAAAAATTATAAAAATTAAATTTAAATATTAAATATTAGAAATTAAAAATTAAAAACTAAATATTAAAAATTAAACCAACACTGAAAATTAATAATTAAAAATTAAAAGTTAAAAAATAAAAAATTAACAATTAAAAATTAAAAATTAGAAATTATATATTAAAAATTAAAAATTAAAAATTAAAAATTAAATATTAAATATTAAAAACTAATAGTTAAAAATTAAAAATTAAAAATTAAAAATTAAAATTAATAATTAATAATTAAAAATTAAAACTTAAATTAAAAATTTAAATTTTAAAATTAAAAATAAAATAAAAAATTAAAAATTAAAAATTTAAAATTTAAAATTAAAAATTAAATTTAAAATTAAAAATTAAAAATTAAAAATTAAATATTAAAAATTAAAAATTTAAAATTAAAAATTAAGAATTAAAAATTAAAAATTTAAATTAAAAATTAAATATTAAAAATTAAATATTAAAAATTAAAAATTAAAAATTAAAAATTAAGAATTAAGAATTAAAAATTAAAAATTAAAAATTAAATATTAAAAATTAAAAATTAGAAATTTAATTTTTAAAATTTAGAAAGCTAATTAAAAAAAAAAATAAAGAAGTAAAAATAAAATAAAGAACAAAATGGCATCGTCCATGCGTGCGCATATTTTTTCAGCCATTTTTGTCTGCATTATCTGCGGCCAAACACAATTATCTCACACTGCCACCGAATATAGTCGTTATTTGGCGCATATATTTCAAAAATATGGTACTGGTGGTACGATTTCATTTGAGGTGAGTAGAAAATTACAAGAGTTTGAAGAAATAGAGTTGTATTTTATGCCCAAATTGTATTGTTTTACTATCTATAGCCTAAGCTGAAATCACTTCAAAGCTGTCCAAAAAAATAGAACAAAATATAAAATTAAAAATGAATTTAAAAAATAAATTTTTTTTTAAATTTTTTTTTTAATTTTTTTTAATTTTTTTTTTTTATTAAAATTTTTTTTAATAAATTTTTTTTTTAAATTTAATTTTTTTTAATTTTATTCAATCTCATATATATATTTGAAAATAAACTTAAAAAAATATTATTTATTAAATAAAAAATTTATTTCATTTTATTTATTATGAATTTCATGCGCGTGAAGTGCCAATATTTCTATTTATTATTTGCATAATAATTTGGCAAACTCAGAAATTTAAAATCATTATTAAAAAAAATTGTGTTAATAAACCATAACCAATTAGATGATATACTTGACTGAAGTGTGAAGTGAGAGAAATGACAGCAATCAAAACTTGATTAATTCTTGAGCGTCCTAATCAAGGCGAAAATATTTAAAGATGGGATCAGGAGAATAAAAACAACAATTACCGCGTATTTTATTTATTTTTTTGAGTAGTGATGATCACAATCAAAGAAAAAACTCTATGTTCTACTTTTGTTTAGCTCAAATCATAAACACAAAAGAACAATTCTCATGATTTTCGTAATCGCAAAAAGAAAATCAAAAGAAATTCAACAAAAAAGAAAAAAACAAATAATTTTGACAATTTCGCTGCTGGTTCTTAATTGTGAAATTAAATTTTACACAAATATATAACAGCTCAACTGAAAAGTCCCCGGCCTGACACATAGATGGCGCTACTAGAATGAAATCCATATGATTTTTAGTTAGCCCTAAACTTCGAAAGACGCGTGCATGAATTTGACAGCTGTCGGCTGATTAGTTCGTGAATTTATAGCATTTTGAGTGAAACAACTTTTGTTATTGCGAGAAAAAATGGACAAAAAGGACTTTCGCGAGTTGTTAAAATATTTCTTTTTAAAGGGAAATACTGTTGAAGCAAAAACTAGGCTCGATGACGAGTTTCCAGACAGGAATATCAACCATCAAAAATTTATATGCTAAGATAAGAAGTGTTGAAATGAGCACCGAAGACAGTGAACACAGTGGACGCCCAAAAGAGGTTGCTATCGAAGAAAACATCAAAAAAATCCACAAAATGATTTTGAATGATCGTAAATTGAAATTGAATGAAATAGCAGACACTCCAAAGATATCAATTGAACGTTTACATCATATCATTCACAAATATTTAGGTATAAGGAAGCTCTGTTCAGAGTGGTTGCCGCGCGAGCTCACTTTTGACCAAAACTAACGACGAGTTGATGATTCGGAGTAGTGTTTGGAGATGTTCAAGCGTAATAAACTGGAGTTTCTGCATCGATATGTGAAAATGAATGAAGCATGGCTCCACCATTTCACTCCGAAGTCCAATCGACAGTTATCCGAGTGGACTGCACACGATGAACCCGCTCCAAAGCGTAGAAAAACGCAATAGTCGGCTGACATGGTTTTGACGTCTGTATTTTGGGATGCACATGGAATAATTTTCATTAGCTACCTTAAAAAAGGAAGGACCATCAACAGCTACTTATACTATTAACTACATATCGTTATTGGATCGTTTGAAGGACGAAATCGCCGAGAAACGGTCGCATTTGGAGAAAAATAAAGTGCTGTTTCATCAAGAAAACACACAGTGTCACAAGTCAGTGATATCGTTAGCAAAAATCCATGAATTGGGCTTCGAATTGCTTTCGCATACACCGTATTCTCGAGATTTTGCCCCCAGTGACTATTTTCTGTTCTCAGATTTCGAAAGAATGCTAGCTGGGAAGAATAAAGACAAATCTTACTACAAAAATGGTAGCGAAAAGTTGGAGGATCGGTATAATCAGTGTATCAAACTTGAAGGGAACTATGTTGTGTAAAAAAAAAAATGAATTTTGCCAAAAAAAATGTGTTTTACCATGGTAGGCCGGAGACTTTTCAATTGACCTGTTGCACTTCTCTTCATATCAGTAGCCTGAGATTGATGTTGTAAAACTTTTACATACCATGCACGTATCTATAACATATATACTTATATACATATAAATAAATAATTAAATAAAATTTAATCTAATTGTAAATTAATTCAGATAAGTTGTAATCTGTCTGACACGTTTTCATATCATTATGATGAGCGCTAATCAGTATATTTTGATGGCCCGAATTCAGTGCATTGCGCCAGTTGAAAGCGAATTTTTATTGATCCTCATTAAGCGCGCAGAACTAAGAAGTGTAAAAAGTAATTTTTTCCTGTTGGGAAAACACACTTAAGGTGCAATAATCTTCAGCCGACATACTACTACCGCGCTTGACAGTAATATTTCAACATCATTCATATGTATATAGTTACAAACAACCACATATGGCACATACTAACAGACCTACATTCATAAATTTAATCAAATCTCAGCGCTAAACATTAAACTGTCGTATATAAGATAAAAAAAAACATAAAATAAAAAATAAAATTATAAAATTGAAACAACCATATAAAGTGGCTTAAGGAACCAACCACTCATAAATGCTTCCAAGAATTTGTATCTCGCTGAGCGCATTACACTCGCATATGTATGTAAGTGAGAAGAATGTGCGCGGGAGGATTGTAAAGCACACTATACCTACTACATATACCTACTATATACATACAAACAACCAGCTAAGTTGATTGGCATTGATAAGAGGTGTATATATAGAGATTTCAAATACTCAACACCACATAGTGGCTTGACTGATGCACCAGCGAAAGCTAAGAGATTTGTAAAAATGCATAGAGTCGTACATACAAACTATAGATTATCGCCTCTACATAGTGTAATATCTTAGGCGAGAATATTTTCTTTCATATTTTTTATTTGCTTACTACTAGTAAATATATTAATATGTGCATACACATACGAGTACATATATACATGTACATGTACAAACATCAGTATGATAAAATGTGTCTATTGGATTAATCAAGAAATATGGATGCTACGTACATATATACACAGATATATATATATATATATATATATATATATATATATATATATATATATATAATTTTTTTTTAAATAACAGTGTTGCTCAATTTACTATTTTTAAAACAAAAAAATATATATAAATTTAAATAAAAGCATTTATTTTTAGCTCAAACAGGAAATAATTTAATAGTCATTTAATATAGGTATATACATACAGATGTGTATGCATATTTATCTCACTTTAGTAACAAGAAAAAGTTGAATCGATTAACCACAACTACATAATCGATGAATGTACACATGTGTGTATGTGCGCATAAGTTGGCGAAAAGAAAGTTATTCACTTCAAAAGCCAGTTTCATTTGGGAATCATAAATATTTACCTTTCTTTCTTCAGCTCGTGTTGTTCACCGGTTAGCATTCAAGTTATGCGTAAACATGTTTAACCAATACATTAACACGTTAACACGTAGTAAACATTGCTTACAACCAAGATAAAAACAAAATAAGAACACAAAAAAAAAACAATTAAAAAATAAAGTGAAAAAAATAAAAAAATTAAATTAAGAATATAATAATTCAAATTAAAAATTTGTTATATAAAAAAATAAGATAAGTTAAATAAAATTAATAATATAAAATAATAAAAAATAAAATAAAATAAGAAAATTAAAAACAAATAAAAAATAATTTAATTTGTCTAAAAATAAATTAAATAAAATTAAAATAAAATAAAATTAAATTAAATTAAATTAAATAAAGTAAAAACAATAAAATAAGAAAAAATAAAATAAAATAAAATAAGATAAAATTTAAAATTAAAAAAAAAAATTTAAAATAATATCAAATAAAGAAAAATAAAATATAATTTAATTAAAAAAAATTAAAAAAGAAAAAAGAATATAAAATAAGTAAAAATAAATAAAAAAAATTAAAAAAATATATATATAAATATAGAATATAAAAAAAGTATAAAATAAAATTGAAAAAAATAAAACAAAATAAAATAAATATAAATATAAAACCAAACATAACAAAACAAATTAAAATAGAATAACTTGAATAAAAATTAAAAATTAAAATTAAATATAAATTAAATAAACAAATAACATTAACTAAAATTAAAGCGAAATTAAGTTAAATTAAAATAAAGTAAAATCAAAAAATGAATGAAATAAAATAAAAAATAATAAACTAGAAAAAAAAACTATTAAAAAAAGTAAAATAAAATAAAATATATCAAATAAATAAAAATAAACATAAAAAGTAATAAAATAAATTAAATCAAATGGGATCAACGGGTTATCCATTTTGAAGTTTTTAAAGAAAAAAAAACACCGAAAATTCAAATTTAATGGAGAATGTTTATTATCATTCGAAAGGACATTCCTTGGCATTTTTTTTAAGTTTTTCTCTTTCAAATGTTGGCCGCAGCTACGTCTCAGATGGTCCATCTGTTGAGTCCAATTTTCGATGACTCGTTCGAGCATTTCGATTGGGAACTAGCGAATGACACGCGTGATATTTTGCTCCAAGGCCTAAATCGAAACGGGATTGTCCGCATAGACTTTAGACTTTACATATCCCCACAGGAAAAAATCTAACAGTGTGATATCACAAGATCTTGGTGGCCAATCGACCGGCTCAAAACGTGAGATTATCTGCTCACCAAAGGGTTCTCTCAATAAATCCATTGATTTTTGCGATGTTGTCATGGCGCGATAACGGCCGTCATTGACGGTTCTCACCGGTGTCATTTTTGAAGAAATATGGACTGCTGACCACCACCGACCCACAAACCACACGAAACCGTTATTTTCTCTGGACAAAATGGCAGCTCTTGAATCTCTTCCGGTTGCTCTTCGTCCCAAATGCGGCAATTTTGCTTATTTACATACCCATTGAACCAGAAATGGGCCTCAGCGCTGAACAAAATTTTTCTTGAAAACGTCAGATCTTCTTGGAACTTTTCAAGAGCCCATAGAGCGAAGCAATGTCGCTTGGGAAGATCGAGCGACTTCAGTTCTTGCACAAGCTGTATTTGGTACGCTTTCAATTTAAGATCTCGTTGTAAAATGCTCCAAGTCGTTCCTTACGTCTGTTCGAGTTGCTACGAACGGCGCCGCATCGGCTCTCCACGGTCTTCGTGTACTCTCTCAACTACGGCCGCTATATATTCTTCACTGCGTGCTGAACGTGGTGCATTCGGTCGAATATTATCCAATAATGAATGCTGGGTTTCAAGAGGGTGATGGTGTTGTGAATGTGAAAGTATGCTCAATAGGCCGATTTTTTTGACCATAAGTTGAGCGAAGCGCGCGAAACACATTCTTTACAGAACATGAATTAATTAAGATAGAATAAATGAAATGAACTAAAATAAAATTAATTGAACTTAACTGAAATAAAAAATAAATAAAATAACGAAGAATAATACAAAATGCAATAAAAAATTATATTAATTAAAATTAATTAAAAAACATAAAATTAAAATAAAAGTTAAATAAGGTAAAATACAAAAGCATAAATTAAAATGCAAGAAAAGGCGGATAGAATATATTAATTTAAAATTAAATGAAACGAAAGTAAATTTAATGAAATGAAACCAAACGAAATAAAATTATTAAAAATAAATATATAAAAAAAACTAAATAAAAAACCGTAAATAAAATAAAATGAATTTTAAAAAATTAATTAACACAAAATGGAACAATACAAAGTTAATTAAAATACTCCCAAAATATATAAAAAAATGAATAAAAAAATTTCAAAATAAGAATAAATTAACATTAAATAAAATTTAGTTAAACTGAAAAAAATATTAAATTAAAATAAAATGGAATAATATAAAAAAATAACACTAGATAGACTTAAAAAAAAATAAAAAAATAAGACAAACGTTTAAATAAAATATTTTAATCAAAATAAATTAAATAAAAATTAAAATTAAATCAAAAATAGTAAAATTTATAAAATAAAATAAATAAATAAAATAAGTCAAAGTAAAATGAAAAAAAACAAAACAAATTAAAGAAGCAAACAATATTTATATTTATTACAATAAAATTAATTAATTAATTTAAATTTAAATAGAAAATATTCATATAAAATTTAAAGAAAAGTCAAATAAGGTAAAATGAAAAAATCGTGAAGAAAAAGACAAGAAAAAGGTAGATTAAAAAATTTATTTCAAATAAAATGTAATTAATTTCAACTTAATTTATAGATGCTTTTTCAGGTCACTATTCAGTAAGATTTATTAGTTTTTCGAGCTGTATCAGACCATATTTTGTGCTGTGGAGAGAAGTCTGATGAGGAAACGTGGTAGTTTCCGAAATAGGTATAATTTTACCGTTCATGTTGTAAGTTTTTCAAATTTCGCAAAAAAAAAAAATTTTGTCTGATACAGCTCGGAAACATAATTAATTTTGTTAAATTTAAATTAATAACACAAAAAATAAAAATGCAAAATTGAAAAAAAAGAAAAATTAAAAATTAAATTAAATAAAATAAATTTCAATAAAATAAAAAATAAATTAAATTAATTTAAATCGATAAAATTAATTTAAATATATTATAAATAAATACTACAGGAATCACCAAATACCTAGTACTTCAATATGTGAATTCATCAAAAAAAAAAAAGAAAATACAAATAAACCGAAATACTTGTACTTATTTACATGCGTACTTCATACCAAGAATAACAACTTATAAATACATTTGAAAAATGTTTCAATCAACTTTTCATAACAACTTTAATTGCTAAATCACGACCGCACTCAATTAGTGAAGGTTAATGCAAATATTATGTTATGTTTATTTGCTAAATAGATGCAACTTTTTTTTACTTCATTTATTTTTTATTTATTTTTTATTTTTTTGTTTAATTGTAAGCCAGTTAAAAACTTAGCTGAGTAGCGGTTTTCTCACTAAAACTAAAAACCCTCATTTAAAATTGTATTTCGTCATAAACGTGAGAATCAGTTTCCATAAACCATTTCATTTCTAAATCTATTCAAACACTTTCCACTAAAAGGTGTATTAATTAAAATTTTATGACACAGAGTTGCATGCGCTAATTGGGAGTAATTAATTCTATGGCAATCGAAATAATGTTTTATAACAGGAATTTTTGTAATATTTTTTTCGAAGTGAACAAAGTTGATAGATTGTTGCAAAAAAAAATGCACTGATTAAGAGTATAACGGAAGTGTTTAATTAAAAAAATATTTTTGTAAAGTGAAATTTGTTGTTAAAAATAATATTCTCTTTGATTTTGATAAAATTATGACTATATTAGATCACTGAAGTACATGGCATGCGCTATGCAGCTGAATTAAATGCAGTGAGTAAAGCTGTTGAGCTCTTAGGTGTTCTAAGAATTTACCTCTGAACAGAACAGAAAAAACTGAACTTACGCCCATTCACCTCCCGCTTGAATTAAATTAGGAAAAAAAGTTAAATATAAAGAGCGATCCATGTATAGGTACTTTTTTCAATAGCTTTTTCTTGACAGATCACGCGTGAGTCGTGTCAAGCTGTCGTGTTATTTCTGTTCAGTATTGTTTGGCATTTCATCATGGAAAGACTTACGTCTGAGCAACGTTCACAGATCATTCAACTTTATTACAAAAATTTACGTTCTGTAAAGAATGTGTTTCGCGCGCTTCGCTCAACTTATGATCAACATAATCGGCCTACTGAGCGTACTATTCGCAACACCATCACCCATCTTGAGACCCAGCATTCATTATTGGATAATATTCGACCGAATAGACCACGTCCAGCATGCAGTGAGGAAATATAGCGCGTGTAGCTGAGAGTGTACACGAATGTCGTGGAGAGTCGCTTCGGCACTGTTCGCAGCAACTCGGACTGACTTATGGAACGACTTGGCGCATTTTACGTCGAGATATTAAATTGAAAGCGTACAAAATACAGTTTGTGCAAGAACTGAAACCGCTCGACCTTCCCAAGCGGCAGCGCTTCGCTCTATGAGCTCTTGAAAAGCTCCAAGAAGATCCGACGTTTTCCAGCGAAATTTTGTTCAGCGATGAAGCACATTTCTGGCTCAATAGGTATGTAAACAAGCGAAATTCCCGCATATCGGACGAAGAGCAATCTGAAGAGATTCAAGGTCTGCCATTTCATACAGAAAAAACAACGGTTTGGTGTGGTTTGTGGGCTGGTGGAATCATCGGTCCATATTTCTTCAAAAATGATGCCGATGAGAACGTAACCGTCAATGGCGACCGTTATCACGCATTGATAACCGACTCTTTGATGCCTGAAATTGAAGCTCGTGATCTCCGCGACATTGGTTTCAACAAAACGGTGCCATTTCCCACACATCGCATCAATTAATGGATTTATTGAGAGACGACTTCGGTGATAATCCCGCTTCGATTCAGACCTTGTAGAAATGCTCGAACGAGTCATCGAAAATTGGACTCAACGGATGGGCCATCTGAGATGTAGCCGCGGCCAACATTTGAAATAGAAGATCTTCAAAAAATAAATGCCAAAGAATGTTCTTTCGAATGATAATAAACATTCCCCATTAAATTTGAATTTTCTGTGTTTTTTTTCTTTAAAAAAGTGGAAAATCTCGAATTGGATCAACCTTTATTTATAATTAATGCTTTGTGTTTACAAAGCGCAGTGATTTTTGGACGAGTTCCTCCTCCAATTTGTTGTTTTCGCATATTTATGTTTTTCCAACAGTAGAAGAAGAGAAGCAGCTTATCCTAAGCCGCCTCCGAGCGGCTGATGGACTTTTATGAAGAGATTTTTATTATAAATCATATCTGAAATACACTCGGAGGTGCTGACATTCCTTGCCGAGAGCTGACTGCAATGAGAACAATTAATTTTCTATAATTTTGGCTCTTGATCGGACGAGAACTCGAACCCTGGCATAGCATTAAATGAAATAAAGTCAGCAAATGGTTGACTATTCTTCTTTGACTACTTCTCCGCGTTATCAAGTATCGAAATTTGACTTCAAACACAAAAAAATATTACTGAAACTGCCCAGTGTGAGTCCTTTTTATTGTAGCAGTTAACTTTTCTCAAAGAAAGAATGAATAATTTTAAGAATTCTTAACTATCTAAAAACACTATATATCAATTGTCTCAAGCTCTTTCATCGTCACCAAACACGTATTGGCATTTTTACAAAAACAAGCAAATACAAATATGCAACTATGTATATCCAAACGTGAATTTGCATAGATTTTTATGCAAATTTCTAAAAATTAATTACAAATTTAATTGTCGCCATGTGTCAGTTATTTAAAAACGTGTGTGAAGCAGAGCGTTTAAAATAATTTTAAAAAGTATATAAATATGTAAATACATATAATGAAAAATATATATATGTACAAATATTTTTTTTTTATTATTATTTACATATTTATTTTATTTTTTTACGTATATTTATTGGCTTTTGCTAAAACTCGCTTTCATTTGCCAACGTGGATAGTCAAACTTTAACATTTTACTGTTTTTGTATTTAAATAAGCAAACCGGTGGAACCACATAGCCTATGTACGTATGTATGTATATACATTAATACATATATTTCTGAAATTAAAAAACAAATTAATTACCACAACAGTGCTTGCATGCAAATATGTTATTGTTTCGCTGTAAAAAATAAAAAATAAAATAAAATAAAATAAAAACTAGAAAAAAGCGCCAAGTCGTTGACTTTATACCCTTCACGAGCATATCATATTTATTGTATTGCATTTTAAGATTAAATACTAATTCTGTGAACTGAAAATTCGGTTGTACGTGTCAAAATAACGATTTCGATGGTTTTTAGCGCGTTTTTATTTAGTAGAATATTCGTGTGTATCAGGTCAATTGGAAAGTCCCCGGCCTGACACATAGATGACGCTTATTAGAATTAAATCCATATGATTTTTAGTTAACACTAACCTTCAAAAGACGTGTGTACAAATTTGACAGCTGTCGCATCATTAGTTTGTGAATTTATAGCATTTTGAGTGATGAAACACAAATTGAGATTGTTTTTGTGAAAAAATGTATAAAAAAGAAGTTCGCGTGTCGATAAAATAATACTTTTTGAAGTGAAAAAACTACAGTTGAAGCAAAAACATGGATCGATGACGAGTTTTCGGACACCGTCCCAAAAAAAGGTGAAGGCAGTGGACGCCCAAAAGAGGTTGTTACCGACGAAAACATAAAAAAATCCACAAAATGATTTTGAATGGCCGTAAATTGAAATTGAATGAAATAGCAGGCACTCTAAAGATATCAACTGAACGTGTACATCATATCATTCACAAATATTTGGTTATAAGAAAGACCTTAGCAGTGTCTGTGCCACGCTTGCTCACTTTTCACCAAAAACAACGACCAGTTGATGATTCGGAGCAATGTTAGGAGATGTTCAAGCGTAATAAACTCGAGTTTTTGCGTCGATATGTGGCAATGGATGAAACATGGCTCCGCCATTTCACTCCGAAATTCAATCAACAGTCATCTGAGTGGACTGCACACACTGAACCGGCACCAAAGCATGGAGAGACACAACAGTCGGCTGGCAAGGTTATGGCATTTGTATTTTGAGTTGAGCATGGAATAATTTTCATTGACCGGCCGCGATAGCCGAGTGGTTAGCATTGCGTACTGCCATTCGGAAGACCTGGGTTCGAGCCCAGGCTCGAGCAACATCAAAAATTATAGAAAATAAATTTATCTAATTGCGGTCGCCCCTCGGCATGGAATGCCAAGCCCTCCGAGTGTATTTCTGGCATGAAATAAAAAGCTCCTCATAAAAATCCATCAGCCGTTCGGAGGCGGCTTAGAATAAACTGTAGGTCCCTTCATTTGTTGGTAAAAACATCAAGACGCAAAACCACAAATTGGAGGAGGAGCTCGGCCGAAAATCGCTTCAGCGGTTACAAAGCACCAAATATATATATATATATATATAGAAAAAAGAAGCACCAACTACAGCAAGACAGCATAATTGGACCGTTTGAAGGACGAAAACGCCGAAAAACAGTCGCATTTGAAGAAAAGGAAGGAAAAGACAAATCTTATTACAAAAATTGTATCGAAAAGTTAGAGGGTCGTTATAATCAGTGTACCACCCTTGAAGGTAGCTATGTTGAATGAAACAAAAAGTGAATTTTGCCACAAAAAAATGTATTTTGCTATGGTAGCCCGGAGAATTTTAAATTGAACTGTTGGAAAACCAAATTTCACGCGCTTGGATACTACTTTGACGAATTTTTGACGCAAAACCTCAAATCTGAACAATTTGTTCATATATATTTATGTTATAGTGGTCCGATCGGACAAATGTTCGTATAAGTGTAAATCTGTGTTCCAAGTTTGGTTGAAATATCTCAAGAACTGAGAGACTAGTTTGCGTTCAAAAAGGCGATCGGACAGTTGGGCATAGCTAAATCAACTCAGCTCGTCATTCTGATACGATCGGTATATATTTTTGATGAATCTACCTCTCCTACTCTTGGTACTTACATACTTCGAGCTGAAGGGTTAATATACCATTTCATGTACGTGAAAGGTATAAGATATTATTGTTTCTTATACCTTTCATGTATATACACGAGTTGCCCACATATTAAGTAACATATAATATGTGTTTCGTATACAAACATACGAGTACATAAGTCCACCTTTATGTATTTTCTCATAAATATTTGCATGTTCGCATAGCGAAATAAAAAAATCTATACAAATTTGTATGCATTTCGCATAGGTTTTACTGTCGCCATCAACGTTAATGTTTCCAACAAGCGGATGGGTGGTGTCGCAGGCGAATTTTTTTCAAATTCTTTTATTCAATCTTATGTTTGTAACAGAACCTGCTTGACGTAGAATTGTCCATGTGTACTGTTTTATTCTTCACTTGCTTTTTTTCGCATTCCAGTCTGCTCTGTTGAGTAGGAGTTCTAAGACAAGAACTTAAAGCTTCGATGATCAGCAAATCCACGAATTTATTGTTGAGAGTTCTGCTTTACGTAATCATCGTCATTAATCTACTCTCTTAGCAGTACTCACCAGTTGCCAAAAAAATATACGGGTTTTCGGTAAAGACTTTGTTGATTGGTTAGTTGTTTGATTGCATGAGGGGAGGTTGAAGGTTGCGATTAAGCTAATTTTGCTCCTAGACTTAACCCAACTATGTGCTATCGAACATAATTTCTTCCATTCATGTTAACCCTTATCCGTTAGGCTGGGAGATGGCGTACACGTGGAAGTATTACGCTTCAATCAGCTGAAGATCGGCCATTCGCAAGGTTAGTGCTCCATGGTTTCGTCCCCTTCTGTGGAGTAGATTCAACCTTACCTAGTTTTGGAAGATCATATTTCAGGATCGATGCCCTATCAATACACTTAAAAGAATACTAAGTTCCCTCCATTTTGCTTCAGTGCTAGTGACAGTTTGATGTGTCTGCAATCCACGCTGTAGTTAGTGGTAAGCTCTACGTTGGAAATGCTCCACGTCTTTAAGTGTTCCTCTTTTGGTTCACTGCTTTGGGCAAAATTTTAAGTCATTGAATGGTTTGAGGTATACGGCAGTGACAGCTGGTCTGCCATTTCCTTACCTTCAACATACGTGTGACGAAGGACCCCAGTGATGTATACTGTAGTTTCCCATAATAATCTGTTAATTGCTTCGCGTTCCTGCATCACAGCCAGACCTATCAGTGTAGATATGTAAATCTTCACAATTAGTGATGATCTTGCCTTCCGCCCAATCTTCCCTGCTGAGATGTCAGCATGTTCTGCATGCGACCTTGTCCTTCGCAGTTGGGAGGACTCAACCCAATTATCTCGAACTTTTTGGCAACTACATGTTAGTAATAAAAGCTTAGTAGTAGGGGGAGTAAGCTGTAACTGCCTCCAAAAAGTTTCCGTTAAGGCGGGGTACGAACTCAGCAAAGCTCCTAAGAGTTTTTTAGATCTTATAATGATAAGGTGAACGATTAATGACAGCCACTAAAGGCTTCTACTAAAGTTAGCCGTAAGGGAGATCAGGAGACAACCAAGGACGTAATTTTAGGTGGGTTAGATAGGTAGAAGTGCTGCCCGAAAGATATTTAACTGAGGTCAAGTAGCGCTGGACGCAGAATTTTGATCTTTTTATTCTATAAAAATTTGGCTTATAAGCACTTCGCTTTCTTTCAGTTGCTTGTAAGCCAATTCATCTGTTTTGAGCCATTCGCTCAAAATGCATTTCTAGTCTTCTTTTGGTAGCTCATAACGGAGATAGTATCCGCTTAGGAGCTATCAAGATATGCTCTTGACGTTCTCAACTCGGGAGCTTTTTCATAAATTATATTTCTATAGCCATGAACGAAAATAATGGCAGCACGCACATCCCCCACCGCCAATTTGGCGTATATCCCAGCCCGCTTCTCTTGCTCGTTAGCCTCCATTTTTGTGCCAGGGAACCTCTACACCTAGCATTTTATACCTACAGTAAGGTACTTCGTTAGCAATGACCGAGTTTGGTATACCCCTCCATCTTGCGGCAGTGCCACATGCAAAGCAAATTAGAACGAAGAGAAGGATGATGCCCACCCCTGACTTTGCTAGACACCGCCTGTGAGCAAAGCTAAGAAGATTTCGGTCCTGTTTGGGAAGCTAAGGTTAGCAAGGAGCTTAACTGTCTGAGTACATGATTCCCCACAGGTCATTTCTATGCCTAATACTTTCGCTTTAAGATGCTGGTTCTGTTTTGGTGATTTCTAAGCATAAACCAATGGCACTCATACTCCGTCGTTCATTCGTAACTCGTCGATATAGATTGAGATAGTAACATATGCCCTTACAATACATATTCAACATGCATAAGTGACTCTATCTAAACTTTCCCAGAAGTTGTTAAGCATTACAACCCTTTCACATGGAGAATCATTATCAAACGATTTCATTTCCGTAGTACAGTTAAAATGACAGAAAGCCCCACAGGGTATTCTTCAGTGTATTGCTCGTTCGGTTTGACCTCTCATTCTGAGAACAGCTGAGTCCAAAAATCTAGGACTTTTCTAAATCTCAAACCACATACTCAGGTGTTTAACCCAAAACGTCCTTATATGTTGGTAAAATAAAAAGAAAAGTTTCCACAAATTTTTTCTGATTTCGCCATTCTCCCTCAATAATTTTAAGATTTAATAAGTTTATTTAAGATTTTGGTCTGCAAACTCGTTTCCTGCCTAACTAAAAATCTATGTAAATTCAAGGCGAGTAATGCTGGGCGAGCGTGTGTCTCTATTTGTGTAGCGCACAATGCCACCCAGCCGTTGGGCGTCTAGTATTATGTTTTGTTCAAAAGCGTGCGAATATGTTGCTTAAAGCGCGCGCGCGTGACCGCAATAAAGCGTAAAAGCCAATCAAATTTTTCATTCAACATTTTATTATTTATATACATACATACATATGTATATAAATACCATATTCACAGGTATATAAGAGTATATATGTACATATATGTAGGGGTAAATATGTATAATTTGTGGTTAAAAATATTGCAAAACGTTATTACAACATATTTGTATGCCAAGCAACTCACTTTTTAGTAGATTTTAAAGTTATAACAGCTCGATGGAAAAGTCCCCGGCCTACCATAGTAAAACACATTTTTTTTGGCAAAAGTTTTTTTTTTCTTTTATTCAACGTATTTTCCTTTAAGGGTAATACACTGATTATAGCGACCCTCAAACTTTTCTATATCATTTTTTTGTACGATTTGTACTTTGCTTCAAAATAGTCCTCAGTTTCATTCTTTCTTCATTCGACGAAAATTTCCACCCAGTGAGCATTCTTTTGAGATCTGAGAACAGCAACTAGTCGCTGGAGACCAGATTTGAAGAATTCGTTTGATGCGGAAGCAATTCGAATCCCAATTGATGGAATTTTTGTAATCGATTTCACCGACTTGTGACACTGTGTATTTTCTTGGTGAAACAGCGCTTTCTTTTTCCCCCAATTCGGCCGTTTTTCAGCGATTTCGTTCTTTAAATGGTCCAATAACGCTAGGTAGTAGTTGCCGTTGATGGTCCTTCCTTTTTCTAGGTAGTCAATGAAAATGATTCCATGCTCAACCCAAAATACAAACGCCATAACCTTGCCAGCCGACTGTTGTCTCCATGCTTTGGTGCCGGTTCATTGTGTGCAGTCCACTCGGATGACTGTCGAGTGGACTTCGGAGTGAAATGATGGAGCCATGTTTCAGCCATTGTCACATATCGACACAAAAACTTGGGTTTCTTACGGTTCAAAATCACCAAACACTGCAACGAATCATCAGCTCGTCGTTGTTTTTGGTCAATGGTGAGCTCGCGCGGCGCTCCGTACTTTGCACAGAGCTTTCTCATACCCAAATATTCGTGAATATGATACGATGTACACGTTCAGTTGATATCTTTAGAGTGCCTACTATTCCATTCAATTTAAATTTACGGTAATTCAAAATCATTTTGTGTATTTTTTTTTTTTTTTTTTGATGTTTTCCTCGGTAACAACCTCTTTTGGGCGTCCTGTGCGTTCACCGTCGTCTGCGATGCTCATTTCACCGCCCATCTAAACTTAGCGTACCAACCCTTGATGGTTGATTTTCCTGGTGGACAGTGTCCGGCAACTCATCATCAAGCCAAGTTTTTGCTTCAATTTTATTCTCGTAGCGCCATCTATGTGTCAGGCCGGGGACTTTTCAATTGAGCTGTTAAACGCAATAGATTAGCACATTTTTAAACACAATGTAAGTGATATATATTACACACACACACACTCACATCATCGCCGATTAACACAACGAATAATTGCATACAACTGATTTGATTAGTATTAGCGTCATAGTTTTTAGCATACCATTATTTTTTCTCATACATTCGTTGAGTACCATGTCAAGGTGTTGTTGGTTATTGGTATGAAAAGGCAAATTACAGTAGCAGCAGCAAAAACGAAAAAATGGGTAGGTAAGCTTTAAATAGTTGGCCTCGTTATTGTTTCAGTGCACTTTATATGAGATTTAAACTTAAAAGTTGTTATTTTAATTGGCTTATAAATAGATTTCTAAGAGTTACCAACCTTTCACTTTGCTTGTGGTCTTGAAAGTGTCAGATAGCAATTTATTACTTTCTGAAATTTTTTTAAGGTTGGATTGTAGTAATCTACTCTACCAGTTATACGTTCTCTAGCTGCTGGGTAAATGCATTTGAAAGGCTATCTTTCACGGAAATGCTGTCAAAATTGCATAGCCTTCAAATCAGCCGCGGGTAATCAAAGTAATTTTAGTGCATGAACCCAACAAAAGTGAGACTCCATCGTTATTGATATGCATGAAAATAGAATTGAATATTTCGTAAAATTGCCAGATGCCAACAGACGTGCTTCTCAGGGCAGAGGCCTCTCATTCATAGTCGGGGTTGTTACGCTGAGCTCGTTTTAACTGGAACTGGCTAGAGAACGGTAGCGCCGCTGATGCAGCCGTAGCATTTTAAGAAAATTACAACAAATATTGTGTGATCTCATGCCGGGAATATGTTTTAAAGTATCATTGTGTTGGACTGTGTCTTCACCAAAACAAAACAAGGCGGAACTCTTTTTCTCTTCAGCAAAAAATATAAATTTTCGACAATTATTCCAACTGTGCTGAAGTTAAGTCTGGAGCTCTCAAGGTTTTAGACGTCTCTCTTCATAAAAACTGTACTGAAAAGTTCATGTGGCTCGGAGGTACGAGAGAGCCGCTTTCATTACTCTTTTTGTCTATAAAGAAGCTTTATGATCTGCCGCTGGACGTTCGTATTCATAGTAAGGTCAACACTCGAAGTAGAAATTACCGAGAAAATGTTAACGGGCGGCATTGAGGGCTGGGCTGTAGCGTCGTTTATGTCCCTGAAACTGCGACAGAAATCGTTAAAAAAGCAGGCCATCCTTCTCCCATAAATCCTCGTAAGACAGTGTCTGGTTATTACGCCGGTTTTTATGCTTATATATACCCTGTTTAGAAGGAGTAAAGTCTTAATCCTCTTTTCTTAGATCAATGGCTAGATTTGTCTGTAAGCAGTTTCACTCTGCCATCAGCTATTGGTTCTCCTGCTCAGCCTTAGCAGTTACTTTGCCGAGGAAAGTGGTATGCCCACGTCCATCATGTGCAAAGTTAGCGGTGGTTATCACTATTTCCCGTTTAGCCATCCCAAAGTTCTCTGGGGTATTCCTATGACCAGCGACCCAAACCACGGAAGTTTCGCATACAATCGAGAGTTTGCTTATGATTTCTCTACATCTTATTGCCACCTTCGTGGTGGCGTGACTACATTGAAGAGACTTAATAGCAGCTTGGCTATCAGAATATATTGTTATAGGTTGAGCTACCGTATTATAGTAGAGTAGCCATGAAACGGGTTCTATTATTGCGGTTAGCCGGTTAAATGTCGGTAAGTCTCTTGTTCCTGTCGCTTGCAAGAGATTCAGTTTAAACTCCGCAACCCTCTTGACCATCGAGGTTTGAGCCGTCGGTGAATATGGCTACGGATCTTTGATCCAAAACTGTTATATTTTCCCAATTATTTCTCTCTGGGATTTTTTAGCACTCTTGTGGTAGTGACGAGTCTTAAGCTAACGCTGCCAGCTCACTTCAGTGTGCTCGAGGCCGAAATCTCTGCTATCTTGGAAGTCGTAAAAGACATTGTAACCGAATACTCAGTAAGAGAAAGTCAGACGGCAATAAAGAGTCCAGGCTGCATTACTCCAACGACGAGCTTGAGTTGAACTGCTGCAGATTATTTCGGGGACTGGCTGAACAGAACACACAATTTCGTGTTAGGCTCCTTGATCAGAGCTACACAGAGGGGAAGACGAGTTTGCTAGGCATGGTACGACCAAGCATTTTCTTCCGCATAAAGAAAGCAATGCCATTGCCACTTCACACATGCAAGCAGCTAATTACAGAACTTATTTAGAGACAGACCGCACCAATATGGAAGCAAAACTCGTCCTGCCGCAATTCGAGTCAAACTTTTCAGAAGTGAAACCCGAAACTAATTTTTTCTAATTGCGGCCGCCGCTCAGCAAGGCGCAAGAGGTTACTCTCCGAGTGTATTTATATCATGAAATAAAAGTTCATCATTGAAATCTATCAGCCGTTCCGAGGCGGCTTAGAAAAAATTGTAGATTCCGCCATTTGCTGAAAAAATACCAGACGCCACAGTACAAAGTAGAGAAGGAACTCAGCCGAAAAACACATCAATGTTTGTAAAGCACCAATAAGACAAGCCATAGACATGCATACATATGTATATATGTATGTAGTGTATGTATACACATTTATGTTTAAGTTACTGTTAGTTATCGCGTGCGACTGTTAAGCAAATTTTGAAAATGAATTTTTTTGTAATTGACCATAGTATGGGAAGCGTATAATTATATTTTTCTACCAAAAAAAATTTTTTTCGTTACTTCACATGATTCGGGCGTCTAATTATAATTTCAAAACTTTTTATGTCAATTATTTTTCCGCACTATTTAATTTTGAAGTTAAGAAATTCGATGTATCGATAGCGATTTTTTTTTTTTTGTGCTTTAAAATGGCTTGGCGCATACATATTTATATTATATGGCTTCTCCACGGCATCGCGTATTAGGTTGTTTGCCCTCTCAATTACTATCACGAATTACACCGTTCACCCCGCACGCAATTTGACACTTTTTTAAAGAAAAAAAAATACAGAAAATTCAAATATAATAAAAAATATCTATTATCATTCGAAAGAACATTCTTTGGCATTTATTTTTGGAAGATTTTCTCTTTCAAATGTTGGCCGCGGCTACGTCTCAGATGGTCCATCCTTTTAGTCCAATTTTCGATGACTCGTTCTAGACTAGTTAGACTACTAACTGGCGAATGACACGCGTGATGTTTTGCTCCAACGCCTGAATCGAAGCAGGATTGTCCGCATAGACTTAAGACTTTACATATCCCCACAGGTAAAAATCTAACGGTGTGATATCACACGATCTTGGTGGGCAATTGACTAGCCCAAAACTTGAAATTATCTGCTCACAGAAGTGTTCTCTCAATAAATGATTGATGCGATGTGTGGAAAGTGACGCCGTCTTGTTGAAACCAAATATCGCGGATATCACGAACTTCAATTTCAAGCATCAAATAGTCGGTTATCATGGCGCGATAACGGTCACCATTGACGGTTACGTTCTCACCGGCATCATTTTTTAAGGAATATGGACCGATGATTTCACCGGCACACAAACCACACCAAATCGTTGTTTTTTCTCGATGCAATGGTAGCTCTTGAATCTGTCCAGGTTGCTTTTCGTCCCAAATGCGGCAATTTTGATTGTATGAGCTTTATTAGCGGTGCCCGCAGCAACCTATTCATAAGTAAGTAAAAATTGGAGAAAATTAATTTTTCTAATTGCGATCGCTAATTTTCAGGGAATGTCAACATCTCTGAGTACATTTCTGACATGTAATAAAAAGCTCCTCCTAAAAATCCAAGAGCCGTTCGGAGGCAGCTTAGCAAGAACACATCACAAATGGTAGACGGTTATAAAGCGGCAATTATATATTTCAGTAGTATTGTAAGCATATAATATATGTTATTGTGAACATAGCTAAAGTTTTTGACATTTTCGATGTCGATAAATGGACATTACATTTCCTTAGACTGAGCTTACACACGAATACTTCTGTCGAAGCGACACTTAGTTTGTAGGGGAGAGGGCGACGACGAAGAGAGCAGCGTACTGACTCTGTTGTTCTCGGTTGACACGCTTTGTTATCTTATTCGTTTGTGTAGATTTTGACATTCCCTTTCATTTTTATTTCACAGTCATTGTAGCTGTTCCAAATTTTATACGAATGAATGTGGTAACTATGGAAATTGAAATTTTTTTTTTAAGAATGAAAAAATTAAATGCCAAAAAATTGCTCAGACAGAGTCTCTCCGTGTGAACATAGCTGGCGACAGCAAAAGAGAAATTGACGATAAAAAGCGATAAACATATTCGTGTGTAAACTCAGTGTTATAGATTTTATTTTATGTTCTATCGATATTGGAAAATATCATTTGCTAGTAGTGAATCGGTCCGACGAGTTTTTTAGTTAAAAAATTAAATCTGTACCATGGGCTTATGTTGAATTTTATTTATTGAAAGTAAGGTTGAGTTATGTCAATAATATAGACATATGTACATATACATATGTGTATGTATGTATATATTAGTCTCAACTTTTTAACACAAAAAATGAAGTTAACATTTTAGTCGAATTTTTGGAGTAATTAATTTCATACGCCACCATTTAAAATCCACGAGTATTTTTTAGAAATTATATTTTGCATTTGAATATTATTTTTGGCAAAATAATTTTTTTTTTTCATCATAGTTCCCTTCAAGGGTGGTACACTGATTATAGCGAGCCTCCAACTTTTCGATATGATTTTTTGTAGCATAATTTGTCATTTGCTTGGAAATAGGCCTCGGTTTTGGCTATCACATCTTCATTCGAAGAAAATTTCTTACCTGTGAACATTCTTTTGAAATCTGAGCACCGGAAATAGTCGCTGGGAGTCAGATCTGGAGATTACGGTGGACATATCGACACAAGAGCTCTGGTTTATTACGCTTGAAGATCTCTAAACACTGCCCCAAATCATCAACTTTTCGTTGTTTTTGGTCAAAAGTGAGCTTGCGCGGCATCCACTTTGCACAGTGCTTTTTCATACCCAAATATTCGTTTATGATATGATGTTCACGTTCAGTTGATATCTTTAGAGTGCCTGCTATTTCATTTAATTTCAATTTATGGCCATTCAAAATCTTTTTGTGGATTTTTTGATATTTTCATCGGTAACAACCGCTTTTGGGCGTCCACTGCGTTCACCAACTTCGGTGCTCATTTCACCACGTCTAAACTTAGCATACCGATCTTTGATAGTTGAGTTTCCTGGAGCAGTGTTCGGAAACTCGTTATCAACCCAAGGTTTTGCTTCAACTGTATTTTTTCACTTCAAAAAGCGAAATTTTATCAACACGCAAAATTGCTTTTTATCCATATTTTCACAGCAACAAAAGTTGCTTCACTCAAAATCCTATAAAATCAAAAATTAATGATCCGACAGCTGTCAAATTTACACACGCGTCTTTTGAAGGTTAGGGCTAACTAAAAATCATATGGATTTAATACCAGTAGCGCCATCTATGTGTCAGGCTGGGAACTTTCCACTTGACCTGTTATTTATTTATTACGCTGCAGAGATTGTGAAGCAATCAGAAAAAAGTAAATATTTTGGATTTAAATTAATTTTTGCTTTAGTACATATCGTGCAATGTCATTTATTGCTTGTACTCCAAATAATAAACTTATTAATATTTATTTAAATAAAAAAATACAATGAAATATGTATGTGTTAAAAGTCATAAAAATAACGAATTCACACTCAACTCTCTCTCTTTCTCTCTCTCTCTCTCTATCTCCACTTACAGGGCCTCGAGCATTTGATGTTTAATCTAGGCTTGGGACAAATCGAATTCGAGCCTGAACACACTGTCGATGAGCATCGTCCTAAAGGTTTCAAACCAATCGATAATGAAGAAGATGCACAGTTGACTGCATATTTTGAGCAGCAAAGTTTGAGATTTTCACCCGCCGATGATGATATACAAGTTTTAACGCAGCGTAATGTTCAGGGCAAGCAAGCCGATGAGCTGGACATTGTAATAAAGGAGAAGGAGAAAGGAATTTTATTGGAATTTAAAGAGATGCATGATCCAAAGCATAGACATCCGCGTGATACTGGTGAGTATTGAAAGATAAAACCAACAGTCTGGTGCTGTAAGGAAGCTCAAATGAGAGTATTTTCGATTATGAGGTCTGACCGTATCTAGTACCACATGTGGTGTCAGATCATTGTTTAATTGCCTTGCAGCTGGGAGTTGCTTCCAAAGCTTGGTAGACATTTAGAGAGGTATTTAATCCCACCAAGATAGTTAGTATGTCCTCACTGCACTGTCGACCACAAGAGGTACTCACGTTAGACATTTTGGATGACATTCAAAGTGGCTTTTGAGCGGCTCTTGATGGAACTGTTTCTGCGAAAAATATGAGTTTCAAGGGTGCGTAAGACTTCTGCCTTGAAGAGTCGATTTTTAAGTGACGTTAGGTACCGAAAAAGTGAGACAGCCCTTGGCTGAACAAGCAACCGGTCACCTACGGTGCGAAGAACAAACAGACGTTAAAACAGCACGTTACATGGCCCTTCCGTTTGATGATGGCGAAAATAGCGACCAATTTTGCCAGCTTCCAAAAGAGGTTGTCTAGCTGCTACAACAAGAGCAAGATTCCTTAATTGTCTTACGGTGAATGACTTCGTAGGACCCGGCCAGCACTTATTGAAGACGAAGAGCTTGAATTGCACCGTAAGACCCCAGTAAATGAACTCATTTCCTGTACCTTCTGTTTAGATTACCCCCAATGATGTAGAATAGCATTGAGCACTCCAAAGCGGCGTTTTAAACACTTTTACTACAGTCCTAAAACTTTCCAACAGTATTGGACGCAACTCCTGTCTATCTAACAAGTCCCTAGACAACACCAACCACCTCTTTGCATTTACCGAAAACCAAAAACTAAAACTGACTCATCTAACACCCATATAGCTTTCATCTGAACCAGTCAAAAGATCTGCTTTACCTGCTCCTAAGCGGGATCAAGAGCTAGATAACTGAGCTCAGACAACTTCTATATACAATAGAGTCTTTCTTACATTTCCTTTTATCAGTACTAATTGTCATTACTCAAGGTTACTGCCATCAATTGACAATTTCATAGCATATTTGATGCTAAGGTGACCAACCTCTACTTAAACGAGTTTACTAAACACTTTCTTTAGTCAATTCAATAGTACGTTTAACGTAATCATTTTGACCTTCACTTTGGCGGCATAAATGAAGTGTGTCAAAATAATGAGGCTATCAATAAAATATGAATACAACAACGTTTGCCACGAGCATTCTGAAGCAACGCAATTGAAATGTCAATTTAATCCCATTACGTATTAAGTAGGTACTTAAATAACAGCTGGCAGAGCGCATGCTGTGAGCGGAAGGTAGTGCGTTCAAATTCCGCGCAGATCAAAATTCATAAAGTTCTAATTTCCAAATGCGTTCACCGCTTGGAAGGAGTTTTCATTTTCGGTGGTGGCGGTAATTTAGCCGAAAGTCAGTCACACTTATAAAGGGTGATCCAAGTAGAGGTACTTTTTTCTATAACCTCTTTTTGGCAGATCACGTGTGAGTCGTCGTGTCAAACTGTCATGTTATTTTTGTTCAGTATTGTGTGGCATTTCATCGTGAACAACATTTACAAATCATTCAACACTTTATTACGAAAATTCACGTTCTGTAAAGCAAGGGTTTCGCGCGCTTCGCTTAACATATGGTCAACATAATTGGCCTACTGAGCGCACTGTTCGCAACACCATCACCCATCTTGAGACCCAGCATTCATTATTGGATAATATTCGACCGAATAGACCATGCCCAGCATGCAGTGAAGAAAGTATAACGGCTGAAGAAGAAAAGTAGCTGAGAGTGTACACGAATATCGTGGAGAGTCGATTCGGCGCCGTTCGCAGAAACTCGGTCTGATGCGATTTTTACGTCGAGATCTTAAATTGGAAGCGTACCAAGTGCAGCTGTTGAGAAGTTCCAAGAAAATCCGACGTTTTCGAGCCAAATTTTGCTCAGCGATGAGGGTCATTTCAGGCTCAATGGGTATGTAAAGAAGCAAAATTACCTCATTTGGGAGGAAGCTGCCATTACATCCAGTAAATACAACGGTTTCGTGTGATTTGTGGGCCGGTGGAATCATCGCTCCATATTTCTTCAAAAATGACGCCGGTGAGAAAGTAACCGTCAAAGGCGACCGTTATCGCGTATGGAAAACCGACTGTTTGATGCCTAAAATTGAAGCTCGTGATCTCCGCGACATTCGATTTCAACAAGACTGCGCCACTTCCCACACATCGCATCAGTCAATGGATTTATTGAGAGAACACTTCGGTGAGCAGATAATTTTAGGTTTTGGGCCGGTCGATTAGCCACCAATATCGTGTGGCACATCACACCGTTAGACCTTTTCCAGTGGGGATATGTAAAGTCTAAAGCTATGCGGACAAACCAGCTTCGATTCAGGACTTGGAGCGAAACATCACACGTGTCATACGCCAGTTTCCAGTAAAAATGCTCGAACGAGTCATCGAAAATTGGACTCAACGGATGGACCAGCTGAGGCGTAGCCGCGGCCAACATTTGAACGAGATAATCTTCAAAAAATAAATACCAAAGAATGTTCTTTCGAATGATAATAAACATTTCGCATTTTATTTGAATTTTCTGTGTTTTTATTCTTTAAAAAATTAGGGAACCTCGAAATTAATGCAAAAAATATATATTGAGAAATATTATGCGCTTGGTATAATTTCTTCGAAAGATGTACCAACTAATTACTAAGCTAATTAAGGAATTTTCATATGCGCGCATAATTCTCAATTGGATTTCAATTTAACTTTTACTTTCAAAGAAACACAAATGAAAGCTTGAATGAAAGTTATTGACAAGTGCTGTCAATCAATATGAAGGTTACGTGGCGTTTAGATTGAACGAAATTCTTGTGTAGAATTTGACTTAAATAAAAATTATTTTCGAGAAATAATTCGACTACTCTTAAGAACTTGAGCTTTCATCTATAAAACTGTTTTACATAGATATCTTGACAATAGCAAATAATTAGCCTTCAGTGCGCTATTGTTATTATAATCATAACCTATAAAAATGTTTTTTGTTAAACTTCATAGTCCTAGTATACATACATACATATGTATGTATATGAAAATTAAAAACTAAAACTTTGTACGTCAATGTTATTATCATTTTTAATGACATTTTGCAGTCTAAATACAATAGAATTTCACATTCATACGAGCAGTGATGAGTCAAACAGTGCTTGAGATTTTTCTATACTTGGACAAACAATGCGAATTTTGCTTTTGTTATTTGGCACTGGGAAACTAGTACTAGTACAATAAAGTAGTAATTGAAAATTTCCGAAATATTACCGTTATTATTACTTTTTTGCGATATAATTTAAATTAACTTAGACTGCAGAGGGAAGAATGTAAGCTGTTGGATAATGGATGGTTTCAATCGTTTTATGCTTTTGCTCAGTCTCATCAAAAATTCATCTCTTTTAGTGAATTTTCGAGCCACGGCCTCATTGATTTTTTTGTTTTTTTTTTGTTTAAATTGAAAAAAAAATTATATTTAATTCCACTTTTCTATTCCTTTCTTCCTTTTCTTTTAATTGACACAATAAAAAAGCCTAAAAAATACATATATAAAAATATGCTATTGTGAACAACACAAATGAACGAAATCACAATAGCGATATTATTCATCGAAAGCGCGTTATAATAAAAATACGTTCGATCGTCACTTTCGTTCCGAGTCCAACTGCGAAGGAGCTCACAATACGACCGAAAACACGAAATTAAAATTGATTTTATGAAATATTCACATTTTCACAACGATTGAACATATCAAAGCAGCCAGGTTAGGAAGTGCTTACAGCGACGATATTTCATCAGTTATGCTCTAATGTTGAGATATCGGCTCCCCACATTAAAAGTCACACAATCATTCCAGCGCCATTCTAATATTTTAAAACAACTTTCATAGAACGATTTTTGTCTCAAAATAGGCTTCAGTTTCGGGTTAGGGGTTCAAGAATTTACCCGCAGTCGTATGAGGCGACTAAAATCCAACATTTCTCGCGCGACAGTCGGGTCTTTCTACCGGAACGACACGGATTTTTAGCCGGCCAAGTACTGTCACTCCCGCAATATTCCCCGAAGCCCAATTTGGTGAATTTTCTGCGGTTACAAAAACAACAACAACAACAGAAAACTGCGTAAGTGAAGTAGTAGCTTGAAGCCAAATCTGACGAGTAAGGTGGATATGAGTTGAATTCATGTGTTTTGCCATTGTTTTGATTGTCTTGTGATGCGATGCATTGTCTTTATGGCGAACCATTTTTCATTGATATCAGATATGGCGTCGATTTTTTACGATTGCCGTCTTCAATATTTCCTGGATATGGTATTTCCCCTCTCAATATAGTTAATCAACCACGAATATCTCACAGTACCGAGCCCACAATCCTTTCAGCCTATTGTCGGATGTCAATTGTGTTAGTTTCAATGCGATATGATGGATTCACATTTCGACGCAAAAATTCTGGAATCATCAACAGATTATTGTTTTTGGTCAATAGTGATAAAATTCCGTATCCACGTTTGTATGAGGCTTTCCAAGGCGAATTTATAGCAGGTGAAGTTGTCCTATCCATATGCCTACTTTTTCTTTCTTCCAATTACACAAACAAAATGCAACAAATTCGAATTTTGATAGTACGAAAGTATTTTTACACAAACAAATCGCGTAGGATTTTTGTTTTTGTATTCTCACGGTAATAGTGTGAATTTGCAATGGGGCTTCCCCATAATGAAATGCTCAAGCAATATGAAATCAACGGGTTTTTTTTTTTTTTTTGATATCTTTGCGATGTCAGTAATTCACGAAATTTCACTTTAAATTAATTCAAAACAATTTTGGGGATTCTTTTCGATGTTTCTTGGGTTTTACGCCTCATTTGGATGTCCACTGCGTTCTTCGTGGTCGGTGTCTCTTTGATTATCTCCGCTGTTTGTATTTAAATTTATTTTGAATTATTTTTATAAGGGATACACGATAAGTAAATCGTTAATATGAATCGATAACCGATAACCTATAAAAAAAATTAGAGTGTTGATGGTTCTTTCACTACTAAACGACTCAATTTAATTTTTAATTTAATTATCTACGACTCGGTGGTGCGGTGATTTTTATTTTCAAAATTCTGTGCTATTGGCTGTGTCACTCAAACAGGATTTTACACAGTTCCACGAATAAAGAGAGGAACGAAAGAGAAAAATTAAAAAAAAAAATCTTATCAGATATTTTTGACAGCTCATTTCGATAAATACTAGGGATGGCAGTAGTTTATCATATTTATGAAAGCGTTTTACTCCGGAAAACATTCGTTTGAAGCAATTCACTATCAACAATGAAGCAAAGCATTATTATGTAGTGCAGTAGAAATAGAATATTTTTTAACATTTGAGAGTGTTTTTGGTTCATCTTATTTATGTACTCTCTCATAAATTATCTTTAATTAGGGTATTTCGTGACAAATATGTGTAATAACAAATTCGCTTTAGCTTTAAAAAAATGTTGTTATTTTTCATATTTATTCCGTTTTAAGTTTCTGATTTATTGTTGTGCGTGTGTGTCTGGAATTTCGCTGTGCGAATCTTCTTATTTTATCTTATTTGCCCTTAGAAGCTAAGCAAGTTGAAGGTAAATTTTTTTTCGCCTATAATCCAAGCAAATTTAGATAAATTATAAATAAAACTCTTCCAAGGTGAAATATTTAAGCCGATGGCAGATAGGACTTTATTGCGTTGCTTGATATTTCTCAATTTGCTAGCAAAGCGAAAAACGTCAATGGTATGAGACAATTTTTTTCTTCAATTAAATTTTTTATAAAAACGTTAAAAATCAGTTATAACGAATGATTCATTTCGAGGTTCCCTACTTTTTTAAAGAATAAAAAAAAATTCAAATTTAATGGGGAATGTTGGCTTCAATTCAAATTTAATGGGGAGTGTTTGCTATCATTCGAAAGAACATTCTTTTGGCATTTATTTTTTGAAGATTATCTCTTTCAAATGTTGGCCGCGGCTACGTCTCCGATTGTCCATCAGTTGAGTCCAATTTTCGATGACTCTGTCGAGCATTTCGACTGCTAACTGGCGAATAGCGCGCATGATGTTTTGCTCCAAGGCCTGAATCGAAGCGGGATTGCCCGCATAGACTTTAGACTTTAAATATCCACACAGGAAAAAGTCGTCTAACGGTGTGATATCACACGATCTTGGTGGCCAATCGACCGGCCCAAAACGTAAAATTATCTGCTCACCGAAGTGGCGCCGTCCTGTTGGAACCAAATGTCGCGGAGATCACGAGCTTCAATTTCAGGTATCAAATAGTCGGTTATCATTGCGTGATAACGGTCGCCATTGATGATTACGTTCTCACCGGCATCATTTTTGAACAAATATGGACCGATGATTCCACTGGCCCACAAACCAAACCAAAACGTTGCTTTTCTGGATGAAATGGCAGCTCTTGAATCTCTTCAGGTTGCTCTTCGTACCAAATGCGGCAATTTTGCTTGTTTACATACCCAGAAATGGGCCTCAGCACTGCACAAAATTTGGCTCGAAAACGTCGGATCTTCTTGGAACTTTTCAAGAGCTCATAGAGCGAAGCGCTGCCACTTGGGAAGGTCGAGCGGCTTCAATTCTTGCACAAGCTGTATTTTTCACGCTTTCAATTTAAGATCTCAAGGTAAAACGCGCCAAGTCGTTCCATACATCAGTACGAGTTGCTGCGGATGGCGCCGGACCGACTCTCCACTGTTTTGGTGTATACACTCACCACACTACGACCGCTATATTTTCTTCACTGCGTGCTGAACGTGGTCTATTCGATCGACTATTATCCAATAATGAATGCAGGGTCACAAGATGGGTGCTGGTGTTGCGAATAGTATGCTCAGTAGGCCGATTATGTTGACCATAAGTTAAGCGAAGCGCGCGATACACAGAACGTAATAAAATTGAATGATTTGTAAACGTTGTTCAGGCGTAAGTCTTTCCACGATGAAATGCCCAGCAATACTGAACAAAAATAACATGACAGGCTAACACGACTCACACGTGATCTGTCAATAGAAAAGGCTATTGAAAAAAGTGCCTCTACTTGGATCACCCTTTAATATAAGCTTTCCTTTCTAAGTCTTTGGAATTCACGTTAAAATTAAGTAAATAAATGGAAATTAAAATCAGCGAATGGTCAACACGCACAAAATGTTGAGAAATGGACAACTTCCTACGTGTTTTGATGTTGCGTTGGCATCACCGTTGCTTACGAGGGAAATTTTGTACATTTGCATTGATTCGTCAAAGGCGTCAAAGTCAAACTTTTACGCAACGCGGCGCAAAAATCCTATCTGACAGCTGGTTTTAATTCAAAGCTATTAAATAAATATATGTATCTGCACGAAAACAAAGCGAAAATGATTAGCAAGTTAAGTAAATATTTATGGAAAGCGCTAAAAATATGATTTTAAAAAAATAATAAAATTAAGAAAAAATAAAAAATAAAAATTAAATACCAAAAAAAAAAAATTTACACAACTGAAATTCCAGCAATTTTTTGCAGTATAAGACTTGGTAAATAACCGATTTTTTTTTTTTTTTTTTTTTGATAATTTGTTGCTAGTCATCGCTACTTAGTTTAAAAAAAAATGTATGCCACATTACCAAAGAAATTAAAAAAATCAAAACAAAAGTAAAACCCAAATATTTTCGATTGCGCATTAATACAGTTACTCATACGACGTGCTGTGCATACAAATGAGTACTCGTTGCACTTACGTACTCGTACACATGTGCACATACTCGTACGCGCACTCGCTCTTTCAGTTGCAAATATGCATGCGGGATGACACAAAAGAATGTGCAAAATGTTAATATTATTTAAAAAAGTTAATAAAACAGTAAACAAAAACAAGTGAAAATAAAGTAATAAGTGCAGGGAATAATAAACAACAAATGGAAAATAATTACAAATTACATATTTGTACACGTCCCACCAGTGTGGCGTATTGTGTTGAACAAAGCTCGCTTAACTTTTCAACAACAACAGTAGTTGACTTTAGTCGCCTCCATTCGCACTGATTTATGACCTTTTAGTGGCTATAATCTTTGCAAACTCGATAAGGCATCATCTGCTGTAAGTTCTTGAGAAAGAAAAATTGACTGGATGAGGAAATGTAAACTTAAGAAACTTTAAATTTTATAGCTGACTTTTGTTCAACGCATTTTTAATGTATGTAATTAATTGTTTGGGTCGAAGGAAAATTTCCATAAAAGTTGCAAACTAGTCACCAGCTGGCGTTTTTGTCACTCCTTTTAGCAAAGACATTAATGAATTTTGCATTTAAAACTCAGTTTGACAGCTTCCGATTAAACACAAATCACGCGAATTGTTTTGAATGTGAACTAGGGTTAACCATAGCTGTCAAACTATCGATAGTGTGCGCAATCGATACCATCGCCGCAGTACTAATGAATTAATAATTTATAAAATTCATTTAATGTTGTTTCAATAAAATCAGAAGTGTAATAAATACGATTTATGGTGGAGGATGGACAACCTATGGCGTGTAGAAATGAATTATACTTGCTCAGTAAGAGTTTCAGCTGCTACAATGTTATAATTTTGCAACAAATACGAAGGTCAGACAAAAGAAGCGGCAATGTAAAGAAAATCCCCCGTAAAAAGGACAGACCAAAGAAGCGGCAGTATGATGCAAAATTCCTCGCACTAAGGACAAACAAAAGGGTCGACAGTGTAAAGGAATATCCGCGTTAAGGATAAACAGAGCGGCATCAGCAGGCAAACGAATAATCAGCCTATTCTTGAGTGCGTGAACACAGAATGCTTGGGTCATCCACAGGTATAAAAAGAACGGCAACAGCTACCACAAAGAGACGAGTAGAAAACGCAGTGGCGTTAACATTGTGGTGAGCTGTGTATTTTGGAAACGGAAACCATTGTGTATAGTAAGAATTGTAATTATTGAGGTCTAAATAAATGTTGAGCAAAATTCTTAACGATTAAGAGACCAAAGGACCAAATCTTGGGGATTTTATTTAGCAATCCAGTGATTGGGCTCGAAGAATTTGGGAAATCATCTAGGGTAGCTACGAAAAACGTTACAATATAATCCTCACTATGGTGCGAATTGAGTAGCAATATAGGTATGTTCACTGTTATCTAAACGCAATTTAGCAAGCGCTTCTTTCTGCTGTTGTCAACCGCCAATTGGCAGAAGTGAACCCATAAAGTGTCACTTTGTGTGTGGACATATGTAATTAAATGCAACACTTTTGTTGTGTGTTGTTGACATTTTGTCAATATGCCGGAATAGAGTGCACGTAAAACGTGGATGTAATGGCATGCCGACGCCATTTATGGTCTGAAGCCATATTTAATGTGTCTCAAGGCACTCAGAGACCTGCTTGACAATCGGCGTCTAATTAAAATACAATTTTAATGTTCTAAACGCGTCTCGCGTAAAACTATTTGTTGTGAATCGGTTTGTCGTGAAGATAAGCTGATTTATTGCATTTTATTACATACACAACGCAATTAGACTGCTTCTTGGGAAGGGACTTTCACACTTAGTGTTATCATCTTAGGCAATAATTTATTTTATGGTGCTCTCATGGCGTTTTTACTGTTATTTACTCACACGAATGCTGTGTTTTATCTGTTCTTATTTCCTTGCTTATGTTGTTTAGGTTATATTTATTTTAAGCAACTTTTAAAGAATTTTAGGAAAACGAACTCAGGAAGAAATTTTTCTCTTCTCCTTGTTTACGTTTGATCGGTTTCGGGTTCATTCGTATATCACCCGGTTTAGAAGCAAAGGAAGCTAGTCCCGCTGTCATAATACCGGGTCCGCGAACATGATGTATGGATGCATACCGTACAAAGAGATAAGGATGCTAGATGAGTAGGTTTAAGAGGGCATATGTAGAGGTGCCATGCAGGGACTCATTGCGTGGATGGCATAGATTTTACTTTCTACTTTAATGTCCCCAGAGAGGCATCTTGATGATTATACTTCAATATCCGGTCAACGCCGAACACTAACGCCGTCGTAGAGATGCAACCGACATGAACGCTTACCCAACCAACTGACTAAATTTAAATTTCTTCTAAATAAACTTTTCTCATTTTTTCAAATTTCCATTTCAGATGCTTTCTTGGATGGCCCACCACTTCCAGCCAACGTTTGCCTTTCTCCGAAAGCAATGCTCCGACTAGTCGTCGATCACAATGATTTGCACAAGCGCAAACTGTACAAGACTTTTACTGCCGATGCCATGCCGAAGCCGCACAACTCCGCGGATGAATATAATGAGTTCATCAATCAGGTGCAGCTAACGCCTGTCGCATTTATGAAACTCTGTCCAGCGCTGTTGGCACAAATCGATCAACATGTGTGTATACAGTCGGCGCCACTAACGAATGGCGAAGATCCCAAACAGACGATGTGGAATGGTGAGTTCGTGATGAGAGATATTTTACTTAAGTAAAGTCTGATATTTGCATTCTTCCCTTTTGAACAGCTTGGATCTACGCCAGCATTTCCATTTTCATACTCTCCGCATGCGGACTGCTCGGCATATTGTTGGTGCCACTGATGAAAACGGTGGCATATCAAGAGATTTTAAAATTTCTAGTTGCCGTAGCTATCGGTACACTCGCCGGTGATGCCCTCATGCATTTACTACCACACGCTTTAGTACCCGAACACAGGCATGGTAGTGTAGCTGAAGAATCGGAGCATGAGAGTCATGAGAACCATGAGGGTCATGCGGGTCATGAGAGTCATGAAGCTGTTTGGATTTGTGCCTGCGCCTTTTTCACTTGTATTTTCATGTACGTACTCGAACATATCTTGCCACTGCTGAAGGGTGAGAGCAACAGCGGTCATACACATGGACACGGACACTCACATGGTCATAGTCATGCACACGCTCACGGTCATACGCACGCACACCATACAGAGCAACACAAGCCAGAGCAGACGGGTAACGGCACCAATAATCAACTGCCAGCAATCAACAATGACGCTAAAGAGCTCAATATTATGTTGAATGAGTTGAAGAATGATGAGAAAGTACCATCACGTCCACTCACACCCGTAGCCTTTATGGTGGTCATCGGTGATGGTCTACATAATCTCACCGATGGTTTAGCAATAGGTGC
The DNA here is from genome assembly GCA_030068015.2 of Neoceratitis asiatica. NCBI lineage: Eukaryota > Metazoa > Arthropoda > Insecta > Diptera > Tephritidae > Neoceratitis > Neoceratitis asiatica. The sequence goes on from CM061526.1 coordinate 17,261,157, forward strand.
TGCCTTCGCAAGCGATCCCGTCACTGGCATGGCTACCGCTTTTGCCGTACTCTGTCACGAACTGCCACATGAATTGGGCGATTTTGCGCTGCTGCTGCAAACGGGCGTTTCCTTACGACGTGCAATCTACTTGAATATTGTCAGTTCGGTGTTGAGTTTTGTGGGCATGGCTATTGGTTTGTTCATAGCTGGCTCGCATGAGAATATGACGCAATGGATTTATGCAGCAACCGCCGGTTCGTTCCTTTACATCGCGCTAGCCGATCTTGTGCCGGCGATGAGCGAGGTGGAGAGTCATGTGGGCGATGCTAAGAGCAAGAAACTGAAGGATATTTTAATACAGATCTTTGGTATGCTGCTGGGTGGTGTTATTATGTTGGCGATTGCCGTCAATGAGCATGCGCTCGGAGAACTCTTTAAATGAATGAGAAAGTCCGGAGTTTTTTACGGTAAACGAGGAGAGCAACGAAATGGGTTTCCTAGTTTTGCAAATTAGGAAAAATGAACATACGAAATTATATTAAAATAAAACTTGTTTAGAGAATTATTGTGCGGAATACTTTTATTTAAGTTTAAATTTTTTAAAGTATTATTAAATTGTAAATAATTTAGATTTTAAGATATGAAATGTGAGCGGATTAAAGTGTAATTAAAACTCATCAATGCATTTTTATTTGAAACCTTTTCAACACCTTTTTAGCATTTGTTGTAGAGCAGGAAGATTTTCGTGTGTCTTGAAATAACTCAATACTCAGAAGATCGTCGAAGGTGCTTGCTTGAAGTACTGGGATCTCTCTACTGTTGCAATCAAACTCTGGACCACTGCCGAACTTCTGTCTAACCGTAGAAGACCTGCTTACCGGGTAGAAATATTACACGGACAAAGGCGTACTCTATTGGTGGACTATCCACACCATCCAAACTGGACTCTTCGGTAGTTATGACTTAAGAACAAGTCTCGCATGCTGCCTAATACTAGAGCGACGCTTGTTTTCAACAGTAGTTTGGAGTTTAGTGCTCCTAGAGAAGGCTAAAATCTTCAAGTCCATCTACACCACCGGAATAAGCATGCTGACACTATAATATTTGGCTCATTGGAAGCATATCGACCGATATCTCTTTTATCCTTAGTACTGGCAGTACAATATTTGCTGTTCCCGCCACGTACCTTACTATCTGAACCCATCGGAATGGCTCCTGAAATCATTCAGGACCGTTATACACGTCAGTCACTAACGTCGGGGTTGATAAAGTGATTATTGAATTATTTGGTCGACAACATTAAAGAATTTTCATGGTCAAACATCCAACTGAGGTAAGTGAAATTACGGACTCCTACCCTCTTCTTAGGGGTGTAATTCAACTTCTGGAAACCTTGTGCGAGTTGCGGTAACCAAACCGGGTAGGGTCTTGCGACAAGTCTTATAGAGGGAAAGCTTTAGTGAAGTCACTATGCACTTTAAGATTTTATTGGAATTATTTTGCAACGCCTGCTCTTCAGAGATCAAGTTTCAAGGACTATTTAAGGGTATGCACCTGAAACTTTCGGCTTTTCTCCCCCTAAATTGTTTAATATATTTATTTATAAATCTCAGTGCTCCCTCCACCTCCTCGGAGTGTTTCTCTGATCCCATATGCCAATGACTACGCCATCTTGGCGTCTGGCTAGGATATTGAAGACTTAGTTTCTGTCAGAAATCTGAAACTCTAACCGCCGAAATCGCCGGCGACTCTTTCTATATTTGAATAAACGAGTATCGGCTAAGCCAGTATGTGAAAATTGGTGAAGTAAAAATTGCATTTTCAGAAAATACTCCAACAGAATGCAATTAGCCTTAAAATATGTTAAATTTTTATACTTGCGCCGAAATGCAGGCAACATATTTTCGTTTATTCTGCCTTTAAGTATATAGAATTCTTAACCGGTTAACCTCTTTGGCGAATGTAAATCTTATTGCTAGTAAAAAGTGTTTTGACTATCTTACATTGCTAGTAATGATTTTTTAGCTTTATCGCTGGAAAAACAAAACTTGAAAACCACAAATAATATTTTAAATGCGTTTATTAAAATTACAACAAAACAAATGAGTTTTTAACTAAATATAATTTCTCTTGTTCATGCTATGTGCTGTTGTGTCTCCTCGAAGGGTTCATTGGGCAATCGTGCAGGATTCTAAGGAAAATATAAATATTTATTAGCACTTAGATAAAGAGGACAACACTTTTGTATAAGTTTAAATACCAATTTCTTAGCACGGTCTTCCAATGTGCCATACGCCACATGATCCAATGTAAAACCAGCTGGTAGACCAACACCCTGTATACGATACAAAGCATCTTTATCGCCCTCATTTGCAATCTTATGTGCTGCTACCACAGTACATTTGCCGAGGAAACGTGTTGAGGCTACCATTGGACCACGCGATATATCTATATGTGTGCCCATACGATATAATGTAACACGGCCTTGATTCTGTTGTGCAATGCTGGGCAATTGTTCGCGTTTGTAATGTGAGTCGGCAAACATTTCCAATGCCAATTCGTTGCTTACATCCAAACGTTCGATTTTTAAATCTTTAGCTGCCAATTTAATCATCTCGGCGGAGAGTGCGCGTAGCTCAGCTTTACTCGGCTGCCAGGATTGTGCGCGCAGCACTACATCGTAAACGAAACTACCCGATTTTACTGAAATATAAAAATAAATATTATAATTTGGAAATTTTTCTAGTATTCGTTGCACATACTGTTTGGTCCAGGAAAGCTGTGTAATTGTAGATTTGCCTCATCTGTAAAACTGTTTTCCAAAGCGGCACCCAACATAAAACTGCATGTACGCCAAAAAGCTCTGGGAAATTAAAAAAAAAAAAAGATATGTTAATATACACGTAAGAAATACAGTATCATTTTCAACATACTTATTAACCAGATGTGGATCGGCGACGGTGAAATTTAACAACTGTAGCGTACAGGATTCAGTAAGTGGGCGATGCATATCCCAAGGCACATTACCATCTTTCAAAGCCAATGCAGAGCGTTTACAATGACCTTCACTCAAATGTTGAGCACAATTGTATGGCGTAGATATTGAGGCATTCATAGCTAACGTTGCATCCTCCGGCAGTCCCAAGTAGCGTACTTCAATTTTTTCAACTCTACCAACGGCTGCTTGTTGACGACGTTGCTCTTGCGAGAAGAGTTCACTACGTCTGACTAACGCAGGTGTGAGTTTATCTTTCTGACTTGAGTAGGTACCTAAAAGGCGTATAAAAAAATAATTATAAACGAACATTTTCTTTAAAATTTGTTAATATATCTTGTAAGACTCGCTGCTGCTGTTTTACTTTATATAAAACTAAAATTTTCACTGAGTTTCTACTCACGCAAATTTGTCAATTGCTGAAAGCGATTCAACGTATTTAATACTGATCGTGAAATCATTTTGTTGCTCGCCATTCTAATAAATTTTAATTATATTTTCTTTCAGCTTTCAAAAGTAATTTTCACAATTTTTTATATAGGCGGCGGAAAATTGTTATCAAATCGAATAATTATTTAAACAGCTGATCTCAACGTGCTTAAATACTGCCACATTTAGCTTAATAATTTTTGACAAAAAATTTTGAAAATATTTTTTTGCGAAATATCAAAAAACGATATTTATGAAACCATTTGCATATGTTAAACTAAAATTATCTTTTAAAAATTATTAACTCAAATACCTAACAAAATTAATTTTAAAATTTCAATCCCTTGCAATTTTGGTTATGTTATTGTGAATGACTTAGTACTTATTGTTAATGACATTTGATGCATAGAAGAAGCATCGGAAAAAGCGCTGTCACAAATTTTGTTGGTCATCTTTATTCGCAAAATCCAAGTATAATTCTCTGTAGTTTCTTTCTATATAATATCGCTTATTTAATATAAATAAAAGTTAAAAAGAAAATGAATATGGAACAAGTGCGTAGTGTGCCCAAAGGCGGCTTCAATTTCGATAACTGCAAAAGGTAAATTTCAGTGATTTTGTATGAGAATCCTCAATGTTCATTGGCACACTTTACAGAAATGAAATGCTACTGGAATCGGGTTTCCAGCAACCAAAAACAGTGAAGACTGGTACCACAATCGCAGGCATCATATTCAAAGATGGTGTAATATTGGGTGCGGATACTCGTGCCACTGAGGGTCCAATTGTTTCGGATAAAAACTGTTCTAAAATTCATTACCTCGCTAAGAATATGTAGTAAGTACCTATTATTATTCATAATATTGCGGATTTGCATGTGCTAATTTCATAATTTCTCTAGCTGTTGCGGCGCTGGCACAGCTGCTGATACAGAAATGACAACGGATTTAATTGCTTCTCAATTGGAAATGCATCGCTTAAATACCGGTCGACAAGTACCTGTTGTGGCAGCCAATACATTGTTGAAACAATTTTTATTCCGCTATCAGGGACACATTAGCGCTGCTTTAGTGCTTGGTGGTGTAGACAAGACAGGTTCATACATTTACTGTATACATCCACATGGTTCCACTGACAAATTACCATATGCCACAATGGGTTCGGGTAGTTTGGCTGCCATGTCTGTTTTTGAATCGCGTTGGAAGCCAGATATGACCGTAGAGGAAGGTAAATTACTGGTACGTGATGCCATTGCGGCTGGTGTCTTCAACGATTTGGGTTCCGGCTCGAATATCGATTTATGTGTTATTCGCAAAGATTCAGTCGATTACTTGCGAAATTATGAATTAGCCAACTTGAAGGGCAAGCGACATGTAAGAATGTCTTTGATGTACAACTACGTTTTGAGTAATATTAATTATTATTATTTGCAGGGTGATTATCGATTTAAGCCAGGCACAACTGAATTGATTGCCAAGGAGGAGGTAATAGAAGTTGTACCTTTCGAGGCCTTCCATAAAAAGTTATTTACTGATGAAACAGCTGAAGCAATGGAAGTTGGTGCTTGAAGTGCGTAGTGTCTCAGAATGGAAAAAAATTAAATTTTGGGTTTTGAAAATAAATAAATAGTTTTTAAATATAATTGTACCAAAGTTTTATGTTTTTTATTCGTCAAAAGCACTTGTTTTCTGCGTGAAAACCTGGCAAAAGAGTTGACAAAGTCTCCGCTAGACTCCGCATGTAAAGCCCGTAGAGACTGGAAAACGTCTGTGAACTCCTGAGTATATAAAATTTAATTAAAAAAAAAAACAGGAACAGGTAAATTGAATAGTCCATGGCCTACCATAGTACACACTTTTTTTTGCATAATTCATTTTTTTACTCAACATAGTTCCCTTTAAGGATGATACACTGATTATAGCGACTCTTTTCAATACCATTTTTGTAGTACGATTTGCCCTTTGCTTCAAAATAGGCCTCAGTTTCGGCGACCGTCCCTTCATTCAACGAAAATTTTTTCCGAGCGAGCATTCTTTTGAGATCTGAGAACAGGAAATAGTCGTCTGGGGGCCAGATCTGGAGAATACGGTGGATGCAGAAGCAATTCGAAGACCGATTCATAGATTTTTGCCATCGACTTCACTGACTTGTGACACGGTTCATTATCTTGGTGAAACAGCACTTTCTTTTTTTTCAAATGCAGCCATTTTTCGGCGATTTCGTCCTTCAAACGGTCCAAAACCGCTATGTAATAGTCGCTGTTGATGGTCCCTCCTTTTTCAAGGTAGTCAATGAAAATTATTCCACGCGCATCTCATAATACAGACGCCATAACCTTGTCCACCGACTGTTGCGTTTTTCCACGCTTTGGAGCGGGTTCAGGGTGTGCAGTCCACTCGAATTGCTGTCGATTGGACTTCGGAGTGAAATGATGGAGCCATATTTCATAAATTGCCACTAATCGATGCAAAAATTCGGGTTTATTACGCTTGAACATCTCCAAACACTGCTCCGAATCATCAACTCGTCGTGGTTTTTGGTCAAAAGTGATCGACATCATTTACGCTGGAAGGCGCGTAAGGAGCATCACGCAATTTTGGAAGCGGCCTATGGAATCTCATATTGTCGTCGTCAGATTGGTGTGTTTTTCCAATAGCCATCCTCCGAAACAAAACAAGTAACTGAGGACGAAGTTCCGGAAGGAGATTTCATACTGATGTGTATAGTCCAGGATACGTACTCACTTCTAGAATCGGAAGGGACTGGGCTTACCTCATTCATCGTCAGAGCAGACTGGGATGGCTGGTCCTTTACACCAGACGGCCTGTGGCGAAGAAGAGCGAGTGTGCGTGCCGGACGCGTTTAAATTTTCGAGACAGCATTTTGACTCCGAAGCCAGTGGTTTCTTAAAAGTACGGAATAAAGATTTGGCGGCTTTAAAGCGGCACACCTGCGTAAGTGTTCCAGATTTGAAACCGGCACAGCCGTACAAAAAATCGCTTAAAGCATCATGGTGTATTAGAAGAATCCTGTCCATAACGCAAGATAAGCTCTACGCTAGATAAGGCGTGGATGGTAGTGGAGTTAAAGACCCTAGGAAAAACCCTACCCTGCGGGTTAGGGGTTCAAGAATTTGACAGCGGAAAGGCATGCCTGTCGTAAGAGGCGACTAAAATCCAATAGTTCTCGCGATAGTCGGGTCTTTGTATCGGAACGATCCGGACTTTTATCCAGCCGAGGACTGTAACTCCCGCAATATTCCTCGAATCCCAATTTGGGGAATTTTCTGCGGTTACAACAATAACAACAACCCTAGGGAAAACCTATCGAAGGTTCTTCAACAAGGCTATACGCTTTGAGACCGGTAAATAATACCCACGGCGTGATATTTCTAAGAAAGTATAAATTTTATTCGCCAAAAAATTTATAATTCAAATTGCATATAGTATGTATATACGTATGTATGTAAGTATATTTATGATAAACTTTCTTATAATAATTACTTTGATGTCTCTCCCCTACATTTCCACATAAGTGGGCATTGTCATCACACCACAATTATTTTTACGTGCCGACATCAATATGTAACCATCATTACCCCAATATGTCGACCATGAATTCTTCACCAACCAATAATCTTCACCATTAATTGTGCCATAACCAACAGCCAACACTGCATGATCCAATTCGTCCAGACCATTCTTACACTGTGGCTCATAGTAGACGCCGTGCGAATAGAAACTGAATGTACGTGGCGATGCATCAATGGCCACCGAAAGTGGTCCATGTTTGAGTAGTGCAATTTTGAAAGCGTTCGAATCGCCTGAGGTTACATTCACAAAACCGGTAATTGGCGCAACGAGTGTAAGATTTTGTGCATGACAATAACCATCTTGACCCAAGTACGGACCATAATCCTCTTCGGTGGGTACACCACCAAATTTCATCATCCATTGATAGGCACGGAAATCTTCGCCACCATCACAACCGTTATTGCCATATTGCCAGGAACAATCGATGAGTGCTTGTTGGGAGAGACGCACCAAATTGCCACCATTTTTCAGGAAGTAGGCGCCTTCGATGTGACCGATTGTGCCGAAAGACCAACATGAGCCGCAAACGGATTGATCTGCATGGGGATGGAGGAAATTAAAAAAAATTAGTTTTTATACACAAAATATTTAAAATTTTTGGGAAGAAAAAGATTATTCCGAGAGTTTTCGATATAATTGGCACTTTGTAACCGGCCAAACGACCGGATGAGCATCTATATCATATTCAGGAAAACAATCAGAAAATTTAAGGTTACTTTGAAAACAATTTTTCTGAAAAGTTGAATTCAAAAACGGTAAAAGATTAATTGCTGATCGGCTGAAAGCCAGACACTGGAAAAAGGAGTGCTCCAGCTCTTCTTCATCTTCTGTATTTGATCTGCACTCAGCTGAGTTCACCTTACCTAGCTTGTGGATATGATGTGGTAGTTGAAAGAAGGATACGACCTTCGGTCCTTCACTGCACCTCCAGCAACGCCGCTTCTCCCACAGTTTCCTTACACTGTTGGAGTTCGGAGCCGTTTTTCGCTCTCAGACGGCTTTGAACCCGATTTGGGTATGGACTCATTCCAACCCTTTTCGTAAACATCTTGGCCTTCGCAGCAAGTCGAATCCATCTAAAGCGGATGGAGTTACAGCTTTTCTTAAGAACAACGCTGGATTAACAGCGCATTTCCAGCGAAAGCAATTTTCGCATAGTGAGAGTCGCTAGAATGTGTTACATTAGGTAAGCAGCTGGAAATCTACTGCTGAAAAAGTCACTGTAAGACTCAGGGAGTCTGGATCAATTGTCAGCTTAAGCGTGAGACACTCCACTTTTCATGTGAGGCTCGAATTCAGCCTCAGTTGCTTGGATTACTATATCTGCGAACTTCTCTTCCCCAATACAATCCCTTCAGGTGAGGAGGCAAGGAGAACTTAACTTCTTCACACTGGAAAGTTTGGAGCAGGAGTTTTCTGTCGAGATTTATCAATCGGTGGAGGGTTTAGGTTCCGGATCATTCAGTGTTTATCAGTCGAAAGTAGCTGCTATCATCAAAGGAACTTCGAAGTGTGGTTTCTGTGAGACAGACTAACGTTTACTCAGATTGCCAATCGGCTATTACGGCCTTGGGTTCTTATTTGGACAGATGAACAACGAATTAACTCAGCGGGCGCTGGCCTGAGGTGGATATAAATAAAGTTTTGGGCCATAAAATCACTGAAACTTTTTTACAAATGAAAGCTTTCTTCGAAAGCTTTGCCTAGACAACCCAGTAGTTAAGGACTCAAAAAGAAACTAGCAAATTTTAAAGTTTTTCCAGAAAATATTCATAATACAAGTTTCAAATTGAGTCAAAAAAGCAGAAGAGATTATAAATATCGCAAGCTTCATATTCGTAAAAAGCTTCTCTCAAAAGCTCTTCTTCACTAGCATCGATATTTTATGAGAAATGAGCTATATAAGAAAGCTTTCACTTAGCAAAATAAATAATTCAAAATTCTTCTTGTCGAAATCTCAACCATGTGTGTATCTTTCCTTTGTTCTAATAACCAAGCGAGTAACTCACCCTTAACCGGCGTTACAGCGCCATATAAACGCCAATCATATTGATCGGGCAAATTATCCTTGAGTTTCTCGACATTGTACGGGAAGGGTTTGCCGGTATTGTAAACGCCCGACGACCTAAAACCACGGCGAGCGCGTAATTCTTCATCGGTCTTATCAGCCAAATGATTCACCGCCAAAGTATAACTCAAACGCGCACGATTCTTTGAGTTTATGAAACGTAAATTTTGTCTGAAGACATTCTTGCGATATTCATGCTCGTCATCGGTCTTATATTTAATGCCATGCTTGTGCTTGAAATGATTGAAAGAGTGCTCAACATGATGATCGACGGCGGGATGTACGAATTCCTGCATTGGATTGAATGTGGCATAATGACCGGTGCCGGGACCGGGAAAGGGTACGCAAACCATTGCTGTAAGAGAAAGCAAAGAAAAACTAATTAATAAAAAAAAAAAAATTGAGTAACAAAACCACTCACCATCATCCAATTCGAAGACCTCATTTGGTATATCATCATGCTCATAACTGTCGTAATCCAAAAAGTAATGATCGAAATGTGAACCCAACAGTGAATTATAGCCACGCATCTCATAGCGCACGGGTATCGGTTGACGTGATGCCGGATAGTGTGGTGACTTCTTATAACGCACCCATAAGGTGTACACATTACGCTTTTGCCCAATCAACTCTTCCAAACGGAATTTATCACAAATGAAACCCAAGAAATTTTCCGTGCCCAAGAGCGTAAAGTTCCTTGCATCGGGCAATATAGTTTGTATGCCCACACGATTCTCAGCTGTGCCATTCAACTGCAAGCAAGTGATCTTATTCAACTCCTGTTCCGTGGTAACTGGTGCCAATTTGAGCGATGTACCGTAAGGCATCACACTGCCCAGCTGATAAGTCTTCACCATGCCACCGTAGTAATCGATACGCGAGCGTTTCGTTTGCTTATCATACCAGGCGTAGAATGGTTCGGCAATTTCAGCATACGGTATGTAAAGTGTGCCTTTGGCTATGTAGGTATCATCCCATTTTGGCGGTTTGGTGGCAAATACTGAAAGATAAAGAAGAGATTCCATAAGATCAAGCTTAAAAAGTTTGAAATTTCGAGGCAGCTTAGGCTGTGCAACGAGGGTTTGATGACTTGAAAAATTAATTTCTAGTTGTTGTTGTTGTTGTTGTTGTAGCGGCTAGCTCAACCACGCCTAGGAACAGTTAAAATCGGTCCAAGTCGTCGAAATCATCTAAAGGAAGTTCCAGGACCAGATGGATAGGAGTATTAGATGAGTTGGTTTGAATGAGTATGCACAGAAGTGGTTAGTGACGTGCGGAAACTCATCATTGCATGCAGGTCATACATACGGTAGGCATGTCCTGCAGACGCGTCAAATCTCACTACAACCGTTTCTACAAACCGGAATTAACCTGGATTTTATTCGTCCAAGGGCTTTCACTTTTTCGGCGACCTGAAAAGATTTTTGCTGGCTTCAATTCTACAACACCACTTTTACCTAACTAGAACCATGTCTTGCATTGACTCATGGGTTCAACAGGGTATGTCAGCTCCTCTGTGTATGTTCCCGACATGAAATAAAAGGCCCATCATAAAAATCCTGCAGCTTCTCCGAGGTAACTTGGATAAATATCAAGACCCACATTACAAATTAGAGAAGGAGCTTGGCCGAAAATAGCTTCAGCGGTAAAGAAGCGCAAATATAATCCGCAAGGCGACCTACGATCGATTATGCCGAACAACATAGAAGTAGATACTCAAGCAACTACTCGACCTAAGTGTCTCAAAGCAAACAAATCTTTTAACCTGATTTAATCAATTGTTTATCAAATATTTACTGATTGCCGCGTTATCAAGGAAAATATAAAAAAGTACTTGACATAGTAATTAAAAGTAGATAAAATTATGTTGAAACTCTTGAAAACCACTCTTATCTTATACTTAGAAATTTTCAGTGAATAAAGAAGCTAGCTGCGGAGATTAGACGGTTGAAGGATGATCATGATGGATCAAGTGCTTAAACTCGAAAGTTTGTAAAGCAGACCTTTTATTCCGGCACTGATTTTCGGTCATCGCCCTGTTGGAGGTTCTGTTTATCCCTCAGACGCATCGCAACTCGTCTGGCCGGGCGCTTGGTTGGGCTACGTTAGTTCAAAATTTACGTGACATTCGTAAATAACATGGTTGCCGCGTGTAGTGACAGAAAAATTTAGTTGTTGACGTCGTGGTCCTTCAGCGGGAAGTCCAGAAAAATAGGGTTGTAGGCTTCGGGCCAAAGAGTAAGTGGTGTTATGTGAGTAAGTTTTATGGGTCATGCAAGCAAAGAGATGATTAGCTCGGCTGGCAACTCAACGATTTATTAGATAGACATTAAGACGCACACCACAAATTGAAAGAGGATCGCGGTCGAAAATCACTTTACCGGACAATGTAAACTCTCCTCAGCCTGAAAAGATATTTCGTTGAAAAAAACACTAAGAAGAGAGATGTCAACGCCCCCAAAAACAGCTGCTACAGCTCACCAGCATCCGCCTAGCTGGCATTAATATTGACGTGAAACTAGTAAATCACTCTAAACTGGCAAAGAGAGTCTCGGAAGGTGTATGTCTACTGAAAAGGCGTTCAGTAATGATCTTATGGACTTAATATTCAAGTCAATTAGAATGTTTTCTACCAAGTGGAGGATCCTCCACTAGCTTCGCGACTGGTTTAATAACAAGGCACCATGTGATCAATGGTAGTATGATGTCGCAGCAGCGAAAAAGTCAACAGAAAACTATCTCTACCACTGCTTCTCCCTCAGTGTGGCTCGGTATCGTTTCCTTCGAATTTTTACCTCGACTGCCTTGCCGAATTTTAATTCAGCCTGTGTCAGCAAACTTGAGGGTTTCGTAAAACACACAAATGGTTTGAGTAATTTGCAAAGTCGGAGGGATCTTTTACGTAGGAACGAGCAACTTTCATATCACAACGGGTGAAGAGGCTTAAGTGCGCTTGGTCACAGTGTCGTGAAGTGGCAACCACAGCAACTAAACAAGGGATCTAGGGCGTCTTCTACTTTTCCGTCTTAATAGCAGGCGTAGGCACCACCGCTTCAGCAATATTTAGGAGGGCTTTTTTTCTTTTTTCCCTTCATGCAGTGGATGTAGTATGGACCGCTGTTTTATGACAATGTCCTTCGGTAAACCTTTCTTTCGAAAACTTATATTGTCGAATCAATGGCAGTCGTCATCCTTCACGCTGCTGCGCCATCCAGAATGATGACTAACTTGCGGAGTTTGGTGCTTCTTCGTCAAGAGACATCTTTAATTTTCAATTATCTGCTAAGTCCTAAGGATCTAGCGAATCACTGAGAAAATTTGCAAGAAAGGGCGTCTGAATCACAATCATAATGTGAAGCAATAAAGAAACAAAAAATTCAGTCAAGTACTAGACTAGAGAACAAATATTTTTGACGATTTATAACGGCTCTGGAGATCCTCCATCAATTTGTGGCGTGGGGTTGATGTTTTTCCAACAAATGGAGGGACGTGCAATTAAAGGGTGATCCATTTTTATGTTCCCTACCTTTTTAAAGAAAAAAAAAACAGAAAATTCAAATTTAATGGGAAATGTTTATTCGTCATTCGAAAGAGCATTTTTTGGCATTCATTTTTTGAACATTATCTCTTTCAAATATTGGCTCCGGTTACGTCTCAGATGGTCTATCCGTTGAGTCCAATTTTCGATGATTCGTTCGAGCATTTCGACTGGTAACTGTGAAATGACACGCGTGATGGTTTGCTCCAAGGCCTGAATCGAAGCGGGATTGTCCGCACAGTCCGTCAGCACGCTGATTCCACTGGCACAAACCACATCAAACCGTGGTTTTTTCTGGATGAAATGGCAGCTCCTGAATCTCTTCAGGTTGCTCTTCGTCCCAAATGTGGCAAGTTTGCTTGCTTACGTACGCATTAAGCCAGGAATTGGCCTCATCGTTGAACACAATTTGGCTCAAAAACGTCGGATCTTCTTGGAACTTTTCAAGAGCCAATAGAGCGAAGCGATGTCGCTTGGGAAGGTCGAGCGGCATCAGTTCTTGCACAAGCTGTATTTTGTACGCTTTCAATTTAAAATTTCGACGTAAACTGCGCCAAGTTGTCTATACATCAGTCCGAGTTGCTGCGAACGGCGCCAAATCGACTCTCCACAGTCTTTGTGTACACTCTCCGCTACGGCCTTTATATTTACTTCACTGCGCGCTGAACGTGGTCTATTCGAACGAATATTATCCAATAATGAATGCTGGGTCTCAAGATGGGTGTTGGTGTTGCGAATAGTATGCTCAGTAGGCCGATTATGTTGACCATAAGTTGAGCGAAGCGCGCGAAACACATTATTTCATTCAAAATTCGTAATAAAGTTGGATAATTTGTAAGCGTTGTTCAGGCGTAAATCTTTTCATGATGAAATGCCACACAATAATGAACAAAAATAACAAGACAGTTTGACACAGACGCACGCGTAATCTGTGGAAAAAAGTTCATCGACTTGGATCACCCTTTATAAGCCGCTTCGAAATGGCTGATGGCTGCTTAGGAAGGTTTTTTTTAGGTCATGTCAGAAATACACGGAGTGAAAAACTATTTTTATTATTTTTTAATTTGAATGTTACTCTGGCAAGGATTCAAGCATGCATTACTCAAATACAGCAGCTGTTGGAGCAGACACACTGTCTAAAACTGTATATTATTGATTTGATTAGAGGATTTTCGTAGTTTAAGGTTTCAGATCCAATAAATTTCGGTCTAAAAAGTTATGGAAAGTCTACCGTTTAAAGAAATGCGGTTCAAAGGCTCTAAAATCTCGCTCAGAGGCTTAGATATAAAGTTAGAAAATGCTTGGCTTATACCGTTTCAGCAATTCCAAGAGTAAAGTTATTTAGAAAGACTCGTGACTACGACTATTTGAACATATGTATGTATATATGTATAAAGTATAACTCTACTCTTATTATATGTCAGAAATCAAAAACAAAGTGCAAATCAGCATTTGAAATGGCCGCTCCAAATCGGACGTTTAGACTAAAAACAAAACCAAAAAAACTGCAAATTATGTAAAAAAAATGTATGTATGTATGTAGGTGGAACGAACGGTGAAAAGAAATTTAAAACTAAATAAAAAAAACTGAAAAAAATGATACCAACAACAATAGCATTTGCTGGAAATTCATTTTATCCTCTCTATCAATTACACACAAAAAGGGAAAAATTTAATTACTTTTAAATAAACATATTATAGTATTTGATTTATACAGAATTTTTCGCTTATTTATTTAAATACACTTACCACCACAGTTCGCACTTAAACCGCAAGCCACCAACAACAATAACACGGTGAGCCGCATATTGTGCTGAGAATGCTATGAAACACACACACACACAAAGCAGATGACGGGCCTTTCTACACACAATTAATGTGTTGTTGTTGTTGTTGTTGTTGTTGTTGTTGTTGTTGTTGTTGTTGTTGTTGTTGTTGTTGTTGTTGTTGTTCGCACAGAACTTTCGCAACTGTCTTATTGATATTTCACAACGCTTGTTCCTCAGTGTATATTATAATATCAAAACAACAAGTAAAAGCAATAAATATTTTCACATAAAATTCTTTATTTGTTTTTGCTTTACCAACAACAACAACTCCTTGCAAAATTACAATAATAAAAATTTATTATTTAATTTCCACAATTTATTTCAAATCCACTGCAAGCAATAGTAAATAATTGACCGTGTTCCATCGACCGCTGTGAGCGGACTACTAAAACTTGCGCTCAACTAAAGCGCGCATAAAACCTATTACTGCTAACCAGTAATCACGGTGCTGTGTAGTCGTCGATAGAATTTGAAAACAAGACTCATGTGAGGCTTGAGTAAATAAAGAATACTCGTTTGTCGCTGTGTTTGTTAGTTTGGTCGGTCGCACAAGGCTTAGTGGGTTTTTTTTTCAACGACTATGCATAGAATCAGGAGCGGTTCAAGGTTTTAGAGTAAGAAGGGGGCGACAAAAAATGTTGTAGTAAAAGCTGGTTTTGTTGGCTCTACCAGCGTCTTAGAGCTCTTTGGGGAACTGTTAACTCAAAATCTCTATTTCTTTTCTCCAGCTCTGCACTGTGCATTGTGCTTTTTCATCCGTTTCTTAACCAAATTTGTTTAGTTTTATGGTTCAATTAGGTCATATTTAGGTGAATTTTATCTTTAAGTGAGATTAGCAGCTTGCAGTTGTCAAAAGGCTACCTAGCAATGACAATAAGGCTGAGTCGGAAGCTGGCAATCCATCTGCAGAGGGCAGATATCTACTGGCAGCAGAACCACCCACCACCTAGGCAGATCAGGAAGGCAGTAATCGGCTTAAAGGATTCCCATTATTCATCTCCACAGAACGGAACCACTGGACACCTCTATAAACTCTCTACCCGTGAGCATCAAACACCACGCAGAGCAGACGAGAGAGAGCTCAAGCTGCCTCGCGAGGCCAGTATGGTACCAGTGTTACTGTACTATTAAGGGATGAATACTGTTGGGGACTCAACTCTTATTTACGGAGGCTGCAGCCCGACGTACCTGTCGTATGAATCCCCGCTAAGCGACACTAACCAACTTTTTGCCTGCCCTCTAAAACCATTTCAACTAACACTCCTCTCCCTCTGGTCCGAAACCGTCGAAGTGCTTGTTTCCTAGACCTCCCGTTAAATGATCTGGGCGATATAGACTTATGTTTGCCTGCTTATAGGCGAAACGGAAGGATAGGCGAGCAAGCCCTCACAACAACAACAACAACAACAACAAGAACGGACTGTCTGTGAAGCTCTTTAATGCTGTTGGTAGCGTGGATGTTATGAGTTCATCTGGCACATATGACGTATATATCCAATACTGAAGAAGGGTGACCCTTTATGTACCAACTACGGGCAGTCAGTCTCAGTTGCCATCTCGTACAAAATCCTTTCTAGCGTATTATGCGAAAGATTAAAATCGTTGGCAGCTCACTTATTGAGCCTTCTCAGTGCGGCCTTCTCAGACCAGGTAAGTCCACAATCGACAAAATATTTACATTACGCCTACTTCTGGAGAAAACCAACTAAAAACAGATCAACTCCCACCATCTCTTTGAAGATTACAAACTTGCATGCGATAATCCATCATGTTTGAGTTCCATGCTGATTGTAGAATGACCTTGAACAGCATCACCAGCTCTGTCTAGGTAGGAAGGGATATTTTTGTACCTTTCAATACCGCACAAGGTTTCTACCGTGAGACATCGTAGTGACTTCATGATGGAAGGGGTTCTGCGTTGGAATCGAGAAGTTACTACTTCACTTTCTACAATCAAAAAGATATCGACTAGGTCGGTCATGTTACACATATGAATAAAGAAGTTCCAGCGGTTGAAGGTTTCCAAAGCAAAGGCAGATGGAAAACGACGAGGGTGGTCACTACTTCGATAGAAAAACCATATCACACTCGGTGAAGTGAACTGAAGAAGGCGTGGGTAAGGTAGAGGAACCTGGCGAGATCTCTCACGATCGGCTCTAACTCGTTAATGAATTGTAATATCCACCTAAGCAAGTAAGTAAGTACGAGTGAAAAGGTATGCCAATGCGTTCTTTCTCAGAATAAACTGCTTGGAGGTTCTTTACCTAGAAAATTTTCCTTCCCTACGGCTTTGCCTGTGCACAAAAACAACTGGAAACAGAGAGAGAAATAGACTTTGGAGGACCAAAGATTGTAATTTGGCGGTTTCAACACCAGCAGTAACATCAGAGATGATATCGAGATTAAGAAAAATCATCTATACCCATAGGTCAAATCGAGCAGAAGTTCGGCCTTGCATGTAATATATATAAATATATAGATGAGCACTGTTTTCAGGACCTTCTAGTATAACATTTATAGTTATATAAGCCATTTTCTAGGCTTTCAGCTCAAATTTCTTACTAGTAAGCCTTAAAAATCTGCAGCAGTAATTCCAACTAAGTTGGAAAGATTAACTAATGAATGTTCCAATTGGTTGAGGTATCATACAAGGTCCTTCCTACTTTGGTTTGACGAATTCTTGTGTTCTCTTGTGTTGAAAAGATGACACGAAAACGACTCGTGTCTCCGTCTATATCTAAAGGAAGAAGAGAGTAATTTTGGAACAAATCTCTTACGAGGCGTACAGTGGGAAACACCATAGAGAATTCTGCGATTTGTAAAGTTTCCTTAAATAAGGCAATGAGTGTTTTCAAATTTCTATTCAATTGATTAATATAAGTGATATATTATATCTATTACCGTTAGAAGCAGTGGGGAATCTAAGATTGAGTAAGGTCGAGCGTATTTTATTGCAGCGAAGATAACCCCCTTGATGATTTGGAAAATATTACAGAGATGCTTGTTCTTCATATATTCTAAAAAACACTATAAAATTTTTCTAGAAATTAAATATACAATATATGTATATATGTCTGTATGTATGTATGGTACATGATAATAGTATATTGACTTATTGAAAACTATTTACAGCAACTTTATCAAATTGTTGACATATAATATTGAAAACGACGATTATCGCAACTGCTGGGTTAGTGGACTCTAACTAACACATGCATACATATATGTACATATATACAATTGGCTTAGTATTCATATGTATATATGAATTTTGTTGCCTATACTATTATTGATATACCTACATATGTACATATGTGTGTGTTATTATTTATTTATACATAGAAACGGACAAATGTGAGATAAATAAGGACAGATGGCAAAAAGCCGGTGACCAGTCAAACCACAAACCAACACAAATAATTAAAAAAAAATATTTAAAATAACATAAAAACAAACTGAGAAAGCACACGAGCATGAGCACTTTACCTAAGAGATATTCAACATATAGTGAAGAGTTATTTTTTTCGTGGAAAGAGAAATAAATTGAGAGATTTCCCCATGTACAGTGGGCCACAGATATACTGTGATTTTCGATTTATGCTAGAATATCTAAATCAAAATAATATTTAACTATAAGTAAAATGTGCCATTTTATTTTGGCTTATTTAATTTAATTCTCTTATTTTTTATTTTATTTTCCCTCATTTGATTTTACTAAATTTAATTTTTTATTTTTTATATATTTTTTTTTATTACATTTTATTTTTATATTCTTTTTCTCCTTTTTATTTTTAGTTTATTTAAATATATTTCATTTTTTATATTATTTAGATTAAGTTAAATTAGTTTAAATTATTAAATTTAAATAGAAGAAATCATTTTCTTTTCTTTTACTTTATTTAATTTAATTAAGTTTAATTTTAATTTTTAATCATTTATTTTATTTTGTTTATTTTTATTTTTTATTTTTTTTATTTTGACTTAATTTCACATAATTTTATTTTATAAAATTCAATAAATTCTATTTTTATTTATTTATTTCATTTTACAATAATATAATTTCATTTTATTATTTATTTAATTTATTTATATATATTTTTTCATTTAGTCTATTTTTATTATATTATAGTTTACTTATTGTATTTTATAAATTTTAATTTAATAAATTTAAACGTATTTAAATGTATTTTAATACAATTTAATCTTATTTTTTATTTTTTTTTTTTATTTTTTTTCATTTTTTTTTTAAATTAGTTTGATCTTTTGATTTCTTTTAATAAATTTTTTTTTAATTTTTTCTTGTCCTGCTCTTTAATTAAAAATTATTATATAATATATTTTCTCAATTGATGCTGGAGAAAATAATATGAGCTGCTGAGCCAAATAGACCAAGTAAAATCTTCTACCAGAGTGTACAATTGTTGGCGTATGCCGGTTGAAATTGATACAATTGGTCATAAAAACTGCACCGTAAGCTCTACGTTCTCCAGGTTAGACAATGAAGCGAGGCGAATGGGTCCAGTAATGAACGAGGGTATGGCGTAATATCTTCTGTCATCAAATAAACAGACATTGCAATCGCGACTTGGCTCCCACGTCACTGTTGACCGTAACAACTTCGAAGTCGTAGATAATTTCGTCTATCTGGGAACCAGCATTAACAACACCAACAATGTCAGCCTTGAAATCCAACGCAGAATCACATTTGTTAACAGTTGCTATTTTGGAATGAGTAGGCAATTGAAAAGTAAAGTCTTCTCTCGACGAACCAAAACCAAACTCTACGGGTCGTTCATCACTTCCGTCCTGACAAATGGTTCAGAGCCCTTTGATTTGAAAGTATTCAATGGAGTACGCGGTGGTGGAAGCAGAGGAAGTGGAAAACCTCCACTCTTTAGAAAGATCAGGTGGATAGCGAATTGGTTTCACTTTGGAATTTCCAAATGGCGCCAAACAGCGAAGAGAAGAAACGAGTGGCTGCCTATTGCTGATGCGGGTATAATCGCATAAGCGGATCCTACACCAAAGCATAAGATTCTAATAGTTTTAATTTATTTGTATTTTATTTTAATTTTTTTCCTTTAACTTAAATTTTTCCTCTTTGTTGGTTTCATTCCGTTTTTTTTTTTTTTTTTTTTGATATATTTTATCTGATTTTATTCCCATTTTTTATTTGTATTATTTTATTTTATTTTATTTTATTCTTTTTTGGTAAATTTTTTAAATTTGTTTTGTTTATTTTTTTGTATTTATTTTTTTATTATTCTATTTTACTTCACTTTCTTTCAATTAATTTCATTTTTATATACTCATTTTTTTAAATTTATTTTACATTATTTTACTATAATTATTTTTATTTATTTTTATCTTATTTTATTTAAGTTAAATTTAATTTAATTTGCTTTATTTAATTTCATTAAATTTTTTATTATTTTTTATTATTCCATGGGACTTAGCATGTATGTGTGTATGAGTGAAAGCAAACCAGTAAATTCCATGCATTGAAATATTTATAATTTTTTTTTATTAAACAAATATTTAAATAACAAGTGAGTATTGATATAATAGATTTACATATGAATCTTCATAAATATATTTGTAAGCATGTGTGTATATATTTACTCAAATCGTTAGACCAGACTACCGTTAAAACAATATTTATGCAATAAGTAGCTTAAGATTTTTAAATACAGTTACATACAAGGCGAATTCAACTTGAGTTACATATACAGCTGACAGCAGAACTTATATGTATGAGTAACTACAAATCAAGGCGAATTCTATAAGGTGTAGTTACTACAACAACCAATTAAATTTTTATTTTTTTAATTATTGAACATTGAGATTGTCATAA
The DNA here is from genome assembly GCA_030068015.2 of Neoceratitis asiatica. Taxonomy (NCBI): domain Eukaryota; kingdom Metazoa; phylum Arthropoda; class Insecta; order Diptera; family Tephritidae; genus Neoceratitis; species Neoceratitis asiatica. The sequence goes on from CM061526.1 coordinate 17,281,445, forward strand.
ATATTTGTCAGTTATGTTTGTCAATTTTTTGTTTGCTTAAATTCGATTTTATTTTCTATTTTTAAATGCGTAAACCTTGGAAATTGTGAGTTTCGCGAAAAAAAGAGTGGAACAGTGAGTTTGTGCATTTTTAAAAGCTAAAGAATTTTCCATGATTTTGACAATCGCTACCCAAAAGCAAAAACAAAATGCAACAAAATACGCATTAGTTGTTGCTTTTGTGCTCCAGCTGTCACTTTTATGAATTCGCCCTGGTACAAATCCAGTTATGTACGTACGACTGAGTCAGTTTATATAATTTTTATATATGTATATTGAATTATTGTGTACTTTATTAAATGCTTTGGCCTTATAGTTTCAAAAATATATATTTTTTTCAATTGAAACTTATGCATATTATTGAAAATTTATATTATTTTCTAAATTAAATGAGAAATATTTTGCTTTACACTTCGTATACATAGACACTGCGGTCTGTTTAACTCTAACTGTTTCTCAATTAATATATTTATATGTATAATACATGCATAATATATTTAAAAATATTTTAGATTATTTCATATATGGCTCTGATTTGCTCTAATATCACAAATTTTCCTATGACTAAGATTAAATTTTTATTTTTTTCTGATTATTTTTAATTATTTTTAAAAAAACTATTATTATTTACAATAATTTTTATGTAAATTAATTAGCGAGAAAATTATAAGAAAGTTTAAAACATATAGGTAGCGCTTAAATATTATGTTTTATCAGGGACGCTTATTAATACATAAAGGCTTAAGTCGAGCTAACATGCCTTACGTGTCGGGCTACTCACTTGAAATACCATATTTGAGTGCTATTGAAGAAGAATTAGAAACTTTTAAAAATATATGCCATGAGCTGCACATAAAAATGTTTCTTAAAAGTTCAATGGCTTTCAAATATTGGTTAATTCATGTCTAATAAGGCAATTTTCCAACTCCGTGGAGAAACATATGCATGTAACAGGTCAATTGAAAAGTCCCCGACTTGACACATAGATGGCGCTACTGGTATTAAATCCATATGTTTAGTTAGCCCTAACCTTCAAAAAATTTGATGTGTATAAATTTGACAGCTGTCGGATCATTAGTTTGTGAATTTATAGCATTTTGAGTGAAGCAACTTTTGTTATTGTGAAGAAAATGGATTAAAAAGGAATTTTGCGTGTTGGTAAAATATTGCTTTTTGTAGTGAAAAAATACAGTTGAAGCCAAAATTTGGCTTCATGAGGAGTTTCCGGAAACTACGCCAAGAAAATCAACCATCAAGGATTGGTATACTGTTTAGTCGTGGTGAAATGAGCACCGAAGGCGGTGAACGCAGTGGGCGCCCAAAAGAGGTTGTTACCGACGAAAACATCAAAAAAAATTCCACAAAATGATTTTGAATAACCGTAAATTGAAATAAAATAAAATAGAAGGCACTCTAAAGATATCAACTTAACGTGTACATCACATTATTCGCGAATCATATCATTTAGATATGAGAAAGCTCTGTGCAAAGTGTGGGTCCCACGCGAGCTCACCTTTGACCAAAAACCGACGAGTTGATGATTTGGAGCAGTGTTTGGAGATGTTGAAGCATGATAAACCCGAGTTTTTGCATCGATATGTGAAAACAGCTGAAACATGGCTTCATCACTTCACTCCAAAGTCAGATCGACAGTCGTCCGAGTGGACTGTACACGATTAACCCGCGAAAAACGCAACACTCGGCTGGCAAGGTTATGGAGTCTGTATTTTGGGGTGTGTAAGGAAAAATTTTCAATGACTACCTTGAAAAAGTAAGTAGCATCAACAGCGACTATTACATAGCGTTATTGGACCGTTTGAAGTCCGAATTTGAAGAAAAAATAGTTGTGTTCCACCAAGACAATGCATCGTGTCACAAGTCAGTGAAATCGATGACAAAAATCCTTGAATTGAACTTCGAATTGCTACCGCAACCGTCGTATTCCCCAGATCTGGACCCCAGCGACTATTTCCTGTTCTCAAATCTCAAAAGAATGCTCGCTGGGAAGAAATTTTTTTCGAATGAAGAGTTGATCGCCAAAACTGAGGCTTATTTTGAAGCAAATTACAAATCGTACTACAAAAATGGTATCGAAAAGATGGAGGGTCGCTGCAATCAGTAAATCACCCTTGAAGGGGACTACATGGACTTTTCAATTGACCTGCTATATACATATGTAAGTATATTTTATTTCCCTAACCGGAAGCGAAAATGTGTTCCCTCCAGAAGATCAAAAATATAGACATACAGAAGTCAACATTTAAGCATTTAACTTCTCTGGCTGTATTGGCAAAATCGGTCTTCGAAATTTCACCGCTGTCTTATAGTGGGTTTCCAGCAAGCGATGTTACATATGGAAATCATAGAGAAAATACTTTATTGGCAATAACGAAAAGATGATCGATCATCTGCTTGAACATAAGGTGTTTCTTAGCCCCGAAGCTTCACTATCCTTTCTGCCTATATTTGGTAAAAACATACTCCATTTTTTCTTCCGTTGCTTCCGTTGGGGCTTCCACGTATGTAATTACGTTTTTGCTTCATTTTTGGCATTAATTACGTTTGAAAAATTGCCTGTGCCACTTTTTTACTCGTAATAATATTTTAATTGACGTTTACTTATGCTTCTTCTACCTCACTTTTCATTCACAATAAACAATTTTTAAAGTTGCATGCACAGATTTATAGAGATTTCATTACATTTTCACTAGAATTGCGAATTTTGGAAGAAATATTTCTGGATTCAACTAGACTTCAGCAAACGGAGTCTGGGTTGCCTAACTATATTCTCATATGGCACTGTAATATTATACTGAGTATTAAGAAATCGATTTCAAAACTGTGGTAATATGTGAGTTCTCTTTAACAAAATATGGCTTGAAATTATTGTCTCATCATTTCCATCTAAACTTATTTTTGATTTTTAACAGCAGCAATTTAAATAATTCCTAACCTCATATTCTTAAATATTTTTGTAGGAGTGATAAATTATACTATTTACATTTTGGTATCTCTCTTTGCTCTTTGACAAAATATCGTAATTAAAGACTACACATTAACTAACTACTAAATTGGCACTATAGAATTCACTCACCAGTTGTACAAAAACACTTTTTCATCTTCCATTTCACCCACAAAACGTAACAACTTAAAGGCTATAACTATAAAACGCGTCTACTTTGCACCAGCCACAGTGTGAGTGCGGCTAAAATTGCCAAACTTGGCATGAGCAATATACGCCCACCAGCCGCATCCACACTCGGCTCCACTGTGTGTGAAACAATTAAACCGGAGAGCAGCAAATTTGTTGTAATCTCATGTGATTGTGCTTCGATGAGCACCGAAATGCGTTCGGATTCACGTGCGCAGGCTTCGATTTGCATGCGCATTGGCGTGGTCGAGCGTGGCACGAGCGCCACAAATATACCCACTTCCATGGTGAGAAAGCCAGTCAATTGACATTCGGATAACTGCACGAGTGCATCCAGCGCCTGCAATATGCTGTGTAACGTAAGCAAATCCTTATTTTGTGCACGTACGGCGTAGAGCGCACGATCGATCTGTTTGCGTGAGTATACTATACGAAAAGCGCCCGCACAGATGGGGCAACAAGCACCCGGTGGCACTACTGCGCCACAATAAGGTGATGGTAGACGCGCACACTTTACGCTATGACAACGAGGACCCATATCGGTGGCGAGTAGTCCCACTTGACGGCAACGACTGCGATAATCTACAATAATATAGTCCGCCCAAGCAGCGCACTCATGTACGTAGGTAACGCCATTTATGCCACAAACGGGACCTTGCATAGAGCAGGTGCGAAAGCAGGAACCCCAATGCGCGAGTGTGGCGCGCGCTGCTAGCAAATGACATGGACTGGCGTGTGTGCGGCGTTGTGTATCGCAGACGGGTTGCGGTTCCACGTTTGCGCAGCCGGTGGTGAGATTAACTGGAAGGTGGAGATGGAGAGAGAGGAAGAGAAGATTTATTGAATTCACTTAACATAGATATGTATGAGTGATACTTACCGCACTGGTACTGCAGACAAGGCCGATGCATTGAGGATAGACAAATTTTACGTTGCTCCAAACACTGTTGGCCGCTGGGACAGTTATAGGCGCCCTCACGGCAGGGGTGTAAAGTAGCACAAGCGCCATACTGCAACTCATTATCCTGCAAGCCCAGGCATTTCGCAATGCAAGCCGAGTGATAGGTATTGCCATTACTGCCGCAAACAGGCACGAAGTGTGTCGGACAATTGCATGGTAGGCTGGTGTACGATGGGTCGAGATAGTCTGGTGTGGAGAAAAGAAAGTTAATTCAGAAGTGGAATATTAGAGAAAATACATTGAATAATAATAAAATGAATGATTTTGGGCCGAGCTCCTCCTTCCAGTCGTTAGTTTTTTAGTACTACTTCTCAAAAATACACTCGGAGGGGTCGATATTCCCTGCCGGGTGGCGGCCACCATTAGAAAAATGGATTTTCTGTAGTTTTTGCATATTGGTCTGGTCAGGGTTCGAACCCAATACCCTCCGCTTGATAGTGCGCACTGCTAACCATTCGTCTAACCCGGCCGCTCAATACATATTGGTGATAAAATAAAGAGATCCGGTGCAAGTCGATCAAATAGTCGAGAGTTTTGATCAAGTTCGAGCTAAGTGGATTGGATACAAAGTCTTTGGCTAAAGTAGAAGAAGCCGAAATTCGACGAGCTTAATGTCGATGGAATTTATGTCGGACCTCCGACTTTTCTGAGTAGAAGATCAATGTGACCCAGATTTTACACAGTCGAGGAGCGTCCAAATTATTACTTCAAGAACTAAGTATGTATGTATACTCACTTGCTAAGCGACACTGCTTCTTCGTGCACGTAATCTCGCCGGCAAAGCAACTGCAAAGATTACACTCCAAATAGAAAGATGTGCCATGCGCATATTCCCAACCACCGGGCAGGTAGCATTTTGCATAGGTAAAACTCGGCAGCGGCTGACAATGTTCTATGAGACCCTGCGCGCCACAACGGCACACCTTAAAAGCGCCCACCAAACTGTCCATAACAAGTTTATCCACCTTGTCAGCCGGCAACACGGGTATGCGTACATAAGCGCCGATTGGTACCAAATAATTAGAAGCCTCACCCAGGCTACAACCAGGCACACACTCATGCGCCGTACTCTCATTACGACGCGCAACGCACGCTTCATTACCCTTACACGGTGCACCCTTGCAGGGCGCCGTCAGTCCATGATGACCACCAGTCTCTTTCGGCACATCACTCTCCTCGCGATACGGACGCAACGAGACGCATGGCACATCATCAGCGGCAGATATGCGTGCACACACCGAGTCGGCATTCAATGCCCAACGCATACGCGTCCAATCCATACACTCGCTCAATATTTCATAACAATCCTCGCGACAAATGTGATTGTAGTGCAGACTGCGTGTGCAGGGCTTTATTTGCAGTGCACAAGCGATGGCCTTCCACAGTTCGGGCGCACAACGTGTCATATTCTTAATGGGCAACTCAAAGCCGTCCAAGCTCACCGAGCCATTCTGTTGCCACATTTTCAAATCCGAACGTGCTGCTGCATCGGCGTCAACGCTACAACTGCGAAACAACTCAGTTGGACGATTATTGAAGTTGGTGCAAAAGCTAAGGCCATCACAGCCCAGCGCGCAGGGTTCGTCCACCTCGTCGATACATTGCCGTAGCTTGAGCTCAGTGCGTTCTGTCAAACAGGAGTCTTCGAAAAATGCGCGTGTAGCGGTCCAATCATTTGAGTAAGTCTGCAGGCAAAGGCGACGACATTTGGCATCCATAGCCTTCTCACAACAATGCAATTTGGCTGAGTCGATGCCGATCTGATTGATCTGTGACAGTTCACTGGTGCTCTTTGTCGCTGGCACGAATATCTTACGATCCGCTGTGAGGAAACACTGCCAGAGCGGTTTGTGTGGCAACGGTATGCCACAACCGCCCACCTCCAGTTCACCGATAATGATATCAATGCTCTCCGTACTATTCAGCACAGAGCGGCAGGCACTGCGACAACTGTCCACGTTGGAGTACTCACAGCAAGGGAGATCTGAAAATCGGAAAGAATTTAAAGCAAATATTCAGAGTAAATTTGACTGGGGTCACGCTATTCAATTAACCCTGTCAACTCAACTCCAATGTGTATCATCTCAACTTACATTTGTGGGAGTTTGTCACCGGCGTCATGCCCGTAATGTTGTTTACACATTGCAAGACCTCAGCATCACGTTCCACGTGGCACAACTCGTGCAATCGATGGTGATTGTTGCGTCTGTATATTTTATGTGATTCGAAGATATCGCGACAGGCCTGCAATAACAAAAATAGATATTAAATTTTTTAATTATTTAGATGTTTGCGGCGAAGATAGACGGATTGACGTTGAAACTTTAATCAACCACAGAGCTGTCAATCAAGTTGAACAATCAATTACTGCCTTCTGTCTTCTTTTTCTTCTTTTTTTTTTTGGTTTGTTGAATAATCAACGTACGCTATTATTAAAGACTTGTCCGCAATGGCGGTAATTAAACACCGTTAAATTCTATGATTACTTACGTTATATTGATGCCTGAGGCGTCAAAAGGAAAGGAGGAGCGGTGTGGAGATAGCTCCTTCTCGTGCTGTCAAAGACAGTTTTAAAATCGACTGTTTGTATTGATTCTTTACTCATGGGTATTTTAAAAGATTTGGCATATGAAATCAGACCAAACAGTTAAGGTCTAATGAGTTCATTAAGAGTCGGCTTTAGTCCTTCACACAGTCGATAAGACCTTATATGCGACATTGAGCACACTTTCCACGAAAACTGGCGCAGACGCTGGGTGAATTGGGCAGAGACTCATTAGATGGAAATCATCGGGCTCGCTTTCGCCGGACCGTATTCTGCAAAGAAGTTGATGCATGGACCTTGTCAGTACTTCGTTACCATCTTTGATCAGCTTTGAATAGCTCGGCCGCAAGCCATTGGCTTCCGCCACTTTGGTGTTCTTCAGCCGGGCAATTGCTATTCTGATTTCGGATCATAGTCTTTCATCACGTCTATTCCAAGATTACCAACTGGGGATTAGGGTTCAACATATTCGGGTGTTGCACTTTCACTGTCATTCAGCAGGCTGAAGAGTGTTTCTTCCATAAATTCAGTATACTCTAAACATCAGTTGCCAGATAACCTATTTGGTTCCTGTATGAGTCTGTTCCTGTCTTAAAACCTTCTGCAAGTCTTCGTAATAGTCGAGTAGTTAGCATTCCGTACATTCTTTCGCTAGGCCAGGGCTCCAGGCTTGGTTTGACCAACATTCAAAATTATAGAAAATTAATTTTTCTAATTGCGGTCGCCCCTCGGCAGGGGATGTCAATCCCAACGAAAAGGCTCCTCATAAAATTCATCGGCTGTTCGGAGGAGGCTGAAAATGAACTCTAGGTTCTTCCATTTGTTGGAAAAACGTCATGCAGCTCACACGCATTGGAAGAGGAGCTCATAGAATTTTCGCGCATTACCTCTGTCGGCCAGTTTCTCAATCTATTCATATTCAAGCAAATTCCTCTCACTATCCTCTTCAACTCTCGGTATCTCTGTCACACAGCGAGTGCTACGGTTTGTTTTCTTTCTACTGCGTTACGGCAATCATCATCGTATCAACTCTTCTTTTTTACTTTGCCGGAAACCAATATTTTCGACAGACATTCATTGCTGCACAGAGTTAGGTACGTAATATTTGCCTAGTAGCAGTAGTGGTCCGAGTATAAGTAGATGATAGGTCCTCGGAGCATACGTACATTTAGAACACTGCAGACATGTCTCGTCTATCGATCGACATGATTGATTTGGTTTAGCGATTTTCGATCCGGGACAACCAAAACGCTTGACGAATTTTCTTGTCCTAAAGTTGTTCGGGTCACCGCGAAGTCGATCAGCTTTAACCTATTTGGGAAAGTTTCGTGATGTATGCTGAATTTTCTTACTTCAGAGCCGAAGATACTTTCTTTGCCGATCTTGGCTCTTATTCGGCAAGCACAATTTTAATATCGTGCCGGTGTCAGTGCTCATAAGTACGTTCCAGGTGCTCTCAAAAGGTTTCGTTGGTCACATCGTCCTTTTTTCGATCGGATCGTGAATGCAAATCAGCGATATGTTGAAGAAATTCGCTTTAATGCGGATTGGGGTAGGACATTTATGTACCGATGTGAATACCATGGCTCGACGACTGAGTCTCTCTCCCACCACGAATCTAACACCAAATTTGGGCTACTTTTTATGGCCACTTTAGTAGATTTCGCAAGAACTCACTTCTTTAAAGGCGCTAATGTCAGTCTTAAGCCGTAGGAGGACATCAACCATCTGAGCATTTTTAAGACTTCCGCTAGTTATCCGAACTGTCAAGTTTGTATATATCTGAGTATTGTCCCTAAAAATATCGGGCAGAATCAGAGATTGTGCTCAAACGTCTCGCTCCCACCTGGTTCCCTACATTTCTTGTATTCTAAATATCTTTTAATGATACGAGGCCCATTCTTCTTAAGGCTTAACTTGATCCCATTGGGTGATCAGCATCCTATTGGTCATTATGTTCTTGATGAATTTATATATAATATACTATACTAGTAGGTAATTACTATTCTAAAAATTTACTCCACTTCATACCACCTGTGTAGTACTGATCTACCAACACAAATACACATTACATACATCCACCCACCTGTAGACATTCCGATGTACGCGCCGTGCCACAACATCGATCACCAGCCTCCTGATGTTCAAAACAAGCAAACATGTGTTGTTCATCACTTTTGCGACAAGCGTTGATTAGTTGCGGTTGCGTCGTTGATTCGGATGTGGCGCAGGCATTACGGCAACGCGGTGACAAGCCCAGCGTGCAGCAACGCCTACCTGACCAATCAGCGCCACGGGCAACAGCTGGAAGAAAAAAAAAAAAAATGCCAAACAATTATAGCAAAAAGATTAGGGCAAAGTGGTGAATTGATGAAGAATTTGAAGAAGAATTGGAATTTTTTTTAGATTAAATATCTTATTAATACATATATAGAAGAATAGAAGATAGAAAGAATGCTCAACATTGCCAAAAAAAGGTCAATAGTACAAAGTAGTTCATGGGAAAATGATTCCGCCTAGACATTTCCCGAGCAACTCTCTCCCAGTTCCAGTAATTTAGACCTACAGAGATACATAATACGCCTTGACTCTCATTTAGAGAGATCAAAGACACAGCAAACAGTAATCGTAGGATATTAGATCAGGACTAATAGTACAAACCGCCGATAGAAGGTTTTGGTCCATACTACTATCAGACCTTTGCGCACTTTCTTGTCATACCAACCTTTTCGATGCTTTCAGTTCTTTTGTGGTCAACGAAATTTCAGATCGCTGAAGTATTTTGACTGCTCTGGGCCGCCAACTTTATCATATTTCTTCAGAGAAAAGTATTTTGACAGAATTTTGGGTTCTACCGAAAAGCGGACAAAGTTCAATAACCTCGAGTATTTCCGAATACATAACAGCTCGACTAAAGAGCAAAGCGGAAACCAGGCTACCCCATCTGTTTTACATCGATTTCTTGGCAATGTCAGTGACAAACTCCAGTAAATAGAGTGGCTGCTATCACATAAATAACCTGCATCTTTCCACATAACCCCAAATCCATTATTAAAGCCGGAATGAAATTATTCTCTATCCCAGTTAAAAAGGTTACAAGTAAAATGAGTCTTTCACCCTCTGTACAGTTTCATCAGCGAAGTCTCATCGGGATCAATTAGAGATTTTTCGATATAAATATGAGTGGAAACAGTGCTGAACGGGCTCAGTGAAGAAAGACATTCCTTGTGACTGTAGATAGGAGTGACCATGAATGCGGTATCATAAGCACACTTTCAGCGGACAAATTCTGATACTAAGATTGTTTAAGGTTATTTAGTTTGACGTTTGACATCTTAGACGAATCACAGAGGAAGGCAGCACCCAAATATCGGAGCCTAACCTAGCCCAAGTTAGGGCAGTAGCATACAAGATGAGACAACTTTTCTTTCTACTCATGGTTCTTACACCTTTAACAACATCTCCTAAAAGGAACTCCCAGCTTATCTGAATGCTGTCCTACCAAAGAGTGGCCTATTAAGACTTCTATCCAGCTAAGAGACATCCCCTCGTTTGAAATATTTAATTTCACGTGATCTTTTCCGAGCCCATCTTTTGAGGATTTTCGAGTGGCCAAGTCATTGATTATTTTTTAACCCTCTTAGGCAAACCACTAAGTCCGGCTGTAAGATATTTGGAATTCCATTTAAGGTCTCGATTGACGCAATCCTAAGTACAAATTTCTTTCCTGATCTTTGGATTTTTTTTACATTAAGGAAGAAACGACTGACTTTACTTGACTTGACTTGACTCGGCTAGAAGAAGAGATTTTAAGCAACGTAGTTTCGGTTTCGGTTGATTTACCTTTCTAATAGTCGTGATGATCGTTTGAAATCAGTTTTTGTTCAATAGTTTCATGAGAGAAAATCCACTATAATCCTTTCCAGTGTTATAGTAAGAGCAAAGGATGGCAGGCTTATGAGCTTGAAGTCCTTTAGGCTACTGTGAGTGACTTTACTGGCTTCGGGAATGAATACTACTGGCTCTGGTGTCTCCATGCAATTATTATATTATTTTCTAACGAGGTGTGTACACATCTTCTTATGCCACTTCTGATTAACATTTTCCTAATCAATCCACTTTTTCTGTATAAATTAATTAATTGAAAAATATGTATATCATCCTACCTTCTAATGTACGATTCATGCAACTCCAAAAACTGATCTGCATCGAGGGGCAATATTTTTTCAGCTCCAAACGCAGAACACGTCCGTTTGCGTTATCAGTAGAGGACAGCTGCACCAAGGAAAGCTAAAAGTGAGAGGAAAAAAATTAAATAGTTTAAAAATATAATATATATATGTGCATATGTATGTGTTTTTTGAGTCTAGTTTAAATTGCTTTGCACTTAAAATCAAGTTTAATAAATTAACAGACGTGACAGGCGCCGAAAGTGCGCCTTTATTGGCAAAAAATGTAAAAGAAAATTGAAAAAAAAAATACTAAATACAATTATATACACACATAGTCGTATATATTTACATATGATATTGCTAAAAAATTGATTAATGAACACAGTTAAGCTAGCAAAATAGAGCAGCGGCAAAAAATAAATTGCAAAAGGATTAAAAAATATTTTGATTTTTAGTGAAACCTTGTGAAAATATATTACAAGTTTCACGTCCGCATTGAGTAATTTATTGCTCCCGTCGTTGGCATAGCGCATGCGTATCGCCAGCTAACGGAACATTAAGCGCACACTAAGACATTTTGCAATATACGACTATACATACGAGTATGAGCTAAAGTGGTTTTGAAAAACCAGAGGTATGAGAGGCAAAAAAGTTAGTATTTTTAAATGGAAAAAATATACAATTTTTCTGCTTTCAAAGAGTCAAGCTTTTAAGTTTTGTGAACAGGAACAAGCCATCACTAAATAAACCGGTCTAACGTCGCGCCAGATAAAGCCAAAAGACTTTCAAAAACTGGAGTAGATCCTTTATAAAGTGTTTTTTGCTTAAAGAAGTCACTCCTTAGAGTTGAAGTCACTCCTTCTGGCGTTGTTTAGCCTCAGTTTACACAGTTCATCGAGGCACAGTCAGCACATTTTCGTGCTGTCGAAGATGGCTTTGAATCACTTCTTACAGTTCTGAGTATCAGATCGATGGATTTACCAGTTCTAAAGTCACACTAATAAGTTTCGATAAGTTCGTTGGTATTGAGCTTTCAGACAGTACGCCAGACAGAACTTGTGTTATCGTGTAGACTTACCCTGCAAAAAAAAGGATCGAATAGTGCGCTCTTCTTTCTTATGGCTTGGGCAGAGCATACTTAGCTTAAAGCTTTCGCCGAATTGTTGTATTTACTTTAGGCGTGCAATTGCTATTCGAACTCCGCCTGTTTCTGTTGTTGGCTTTCGGGGAGTTTGCGGCAGTGATAGTACTTGGCCGTAAAAAACCCAGATAGTTCCAGTAAAACCACGCCACTGTCGTGTGAGCTATAAAATTTTAGTTGCCTCTTACGACAGGCGTGTAATTCTTTAATCTTTAACCCGCTGGGGATGTCGAACTCCGTCTCTGGCCTGGTGACAGAATATCTATTCCATTGTCATCGTCTGAAAGACTCCAGGCGTTTAATAAGTGCAATTAGGCAAACGCGAGATTAATTATTCTATAAACTCAGTAGGCTCGGAACGTCAGTAGTCAGATCGTTTTCACATGAACAAGTTCCGGTATAGTTTCAAGACCTTTAAGACCTTTAAGATCTTGAAATCTTTATTTTTGTTGATGTGCCTCCTACTGATCATATATCTTCCTTCAATCATCATATATCTTATCATGGCGACCATTATCGCGCCATGAGAACCGACTATTTGATGCCTGAAAATTGTAGCTCGTGATCTCCGCGACATTTGGTTTCAACAAGACGGCGCTACTTCCCGCACAGCGCATCAATCAATGGATTTATTGAGAGAACACTTCGGTGAGCAGATAATTTCACATTTTGGACCGGTCGATTGGCCACCAAGATCGTGTGAACTCACACCGTTAGACTTCCTGTGGGGAGCTTCGATTCGGGCCTTTGAAAACTGTGGTTTTGTGCTTGTAATTTGTGCGAAAAAAATAGTAAAACAGAGAGTTTATGCAGTTGTAAACGCCAAAGAATTTTCCAAGATTTTGACAATAACTAATCAAAAGGAAAAGCTTGCACTCCTTACTCTCCGGCTAATCTCTCTTTTACCTTAATAAATTCGCTATGGACGAGACTCTGCATCAAAAATTCTGAGCTCTTAAGCAAAAAATTGTTTCATAGCAACGTTAGAACCTGTGCCGAGTGGCATCTATTACAAAAAAAAAAGTTTTCGAAACAAGCCCCGTTCCCCATGATGAACCAGTATCTATGCAAATCTCAAAGAAACTTAATAAATATATGAAAATATTTCATTTATATAAATTTAAATAATTATAGCAATATTTATAGCACAGATTTTTAATAAATCGCTATAAACTTATAATTGAAAAAACCACATTTCGCATTAATTTGTTACGTTAATAAAAATAAATTAACACTTGTAGACATTTAAATGCGCTCAATTGCACATATTAACCGCTCAGATAGTTATGGCACGATTATTAAAATCATTCAAATATTTTATGAAATTAAATATCTACTTTTAGTGCTAGAAAAAAAAATATTCCCATGTCAATACTTGTTTGAAAATAAGTAAATAAAACAAAATAAAAATATTTAAGAATTAATAAAATTTTAGTGGCTTTTCTATATACATACATACTTGTACATACATACACCTAACAAGGAGTTCAAGTCTCAATAGTGATTGCAATTTTCAACATTAGCCATAAACATAAACAGCTAAACGATTTTCAAGCATTTAAGCTCAATTGCGAATATTGCTTTGTATATCTTGTATGCATATTTTTTTTTTTTTTGTTCAAATATTAATTACAAGCGTAAGTGGAGCAACTGTAAACTGTAGCTTTGAGCTTAGGCAGCCAACAACAATTGACCGCATAAATTCTGGCACCTGCAGTCACTCAATTCGGTTTGCAAAGTACGTGGAGTACGTTTGGCGTACATAACAGGTCAGTTGAAAAGTGCCCGTCCTTACGCATAGATGGCGCTACTAGAATTAGGTCCATATAATTTTTAGTTAGCTCTAACCTTCAAAAGACACGTGTATAAATTTGATAGCTTTCGGATCATTAGTTTGTGAATTTTTAGCATTTTGAGTGAAGCAACTTTTGTCAATTTGAAAAAATGCATAAAACGAAATTCCGCGTGTTGAAGCAAAAACTTGGCTTGATGATGAGTTTCCAGACACAGCCACAGGAAAATCAACCATTTATCATGGGTATGCCAAGTTTAGACATGGTGAAATGAGCACCGAAGACGCTGAACGCAGACAGTGTGCGCCCAAAAAAGGTTGTTACCGACGAAAACATCAAAAAAAAGTGATTTTAAATGACCGTAAATTGAAATTGAATAAAATGGCAGTCACTCTAAAGATATTAACTGAACGTGTACATCATATCATTCACAAATATTTGGGTATGAGAGAGCTCTGTGCGAAGTGGGTGCCGAGCGAGTTCACTTTTGACCACAAAAAACAAGGAGTTGCTGATTCGGAGCGGTGTTTAGAGATGTTGAAGCATAATAAACCCGAGTTCTGGCGTCGACATGTGACAATGGATGAAATATGGCGCGATCATTTCATTCCGAAGTCCAAGTCATCCAGCGTGGAAAGAAGCAACAGTCGGCTAGCAAGGTTATGATGTCTGTGTTTCGGGATAGGCATGGAATAATTTTCATTGACCAACTTGAAAAAGAAAAGACCATCAACCAACAGCGACTATCACATAGCGTTATTGAATCGTTTGAAGGACGAAATCGCATTTGATGAAAAAGAAAGTGCTATTTCACCAAGGCAATGAAGAAGTGAAGACAAATCGATGGCAACCTTCCATGAATTGGACTTCGAATTGCTTCCGCATCCACTGTATTCTCCAGATCTATTCCCCAGCGACTATTTGCTGTTCTCAGATCACAAAAGAATGCTCGCTGGAAAGAAATTTTCGTCGAATGAACAGGTGATCGCCGAAACTGAGTCCTATTTTGAAGCAGAGAACAAATCGTACTTCAAAAATGGTATCAAAAAGAGTCGTCAGTGCATCTATGTTGAATAGAACAACTTAATTTTGCCCAAAAAAATGTATTTTACTATGGCAGGTCGTGAACTTTTCAATGGACCTGTTACATAGTTCGACGACGACTATTAATACGAGTACATACAAATAGCGTAAATGACTTGGCAATATTTTATAATTTTATTTAAAATGATTATTTTTTTCTTTTATTTTATTACTTAAGCAGCTTTAGCATGCGACATTGAGTTTGGCTTGACATGACAAGCAGCGGGTTTGCGCCAATACCGGTAGTTGTGCTGTGACTACTGGTAGACATTTAATGGCGTTGCAGTATGGTTTTTAGTATAGAAATAATTTTTTTATTGTCAATTATTTATAGATCGAAAAATATATATTTCTAAATGATAATATCTTATTATAACGGTTTCCGAAAGAAATATATTTTTGTAATAAAAAAATCAATAAAATACAGTTAGTCACATAAGTCTTGTATAATGCTGGATATCATGGACCTTTTGTGAGTACCACGAAACGTCATAAATGAATTGCTTTTGCAAAATATTACGAAAAACGAGACTAAACGTTCTGGATCCAAGTCATATTTTCAAAAGAATGCAAATTTATTATTAGTGGACTCCGATGGACGTCAAAAAGTATGGAGAAAAGTCAACGCAGAGTTAAATTCTATTAATATGACTGGCACTATTAAGCATGGTGGGGGCCCAGTAATCGTTTGGGGGTGCATGGCAGCAAATGGAGTGGGTAATTTGGATTTCATCGAGAGCATTATAGGCCGATACGGTTATTTAAATCTTTTGGAAAATAATTTAAAACAAAGCGAAATTACATTGAACATGGAAGAGTGATTCATCTTCCAGCAAGATAATGACCCCAAGCACACATCGAACGATACGAGAGTGGCTTTTATATAATGTGCCATAACAATTGAAAACACCACCGCAATGACCGGATACAACCCCTATCGAGCATTTATTTTATGGGGAATCTGCACCGACCAAAAAGACATGCAAAGAGTGGTTTCGACGCTTCAATAGTGGTGATTTTAACGTCGTAGACAAGGGTCGTCATGGTCATGGTCAATACAAAAAGATGAGAAATTCTAGGCTTTATTGGATAAATATCTATGCCAAACGCAAACTGAACTCGCAGAATCATTTGGAGTGACTCAGCAACCAGCTTCCTTTCGGTTAAAGCAATTTGGATTTATTCTAAAGCAAGAAAATCTGGTGCCGTACGAGTTGAAGCCAAAAGATGTCAATAGGCGATTTTTCACCTCGAAACTGCTTCTTGAAAGACATCAAAGGAAGCGATTTTCACACCGAGTCGTGACTGGTGATGAAAAATGAATATACTACAATAAAATCAGGAAAAAAATACTATGCCTGCCCTGGTGAAACCGTTTCGAGATCTACATCTACATCGATGCCGAAGAGAAACATCGACGGTTTAAAGGTCATGTCCTGTCCAAGCTACTAAAACCGATCGAAAACTTTCATGCGAAACGTTAGCGACTATAACTAATGCGTATGAGCCGTGCATTGTGTGAAAAATGGTCAGAAATGACCGAAAGGCATGACAAGGTGGTTTTGCAATATGACAACGCTCGGTTCCACGTGGATGTAACGTCAAATGCGTTCAAAACTAACTGGAAACGCTGAAATGGGAGATCTTACTCCACCCGCCATATTCTCCATGTGTTGCTCCTTCTGACTACTGACTTTTTCGGCGATTTGTGGAGTCATTGGTTCGAGTCTTGAGATCGAGAAATGTCTTAATGGTTGTATCCAGGATAGAGATGACTCATTTTTTTGAAATGATATTCGAAAATTACCAGAGAGAGGGGAAAAAATAGTCGCTTCCGACTTACTTACGAATACTTACTATTTTAAACACAAAACAGGAAAGAACAGCTGTCTTCGGTCATGCCGAAGTCTTTATGCTCTTCACGAACATGTCAACTTTATAACAAATTGCAAAATTCTATTTTGAAAATTTTCAGTTTCAATATGAACTTGAATTTACGACTGTAGAATACCAAATTTCCCGCTCCTGACCGGATAATTTTTCAGCGGATTTTTTGATTCAAAACCTCATATCTGAACAAATTGGTTGTATGGGGACTACATGATGTAGCATCCCGATTTCGATGATTTTCAGAAGCAATTTGCAATCCGTTATCTGTGGGTAGTATACCAAATTTAACGTTCATAGGTACTTTTTTTGATGGATTTGTGATCCAAAAGTTCAAATCTGAAAAATCGGTCGTATATATGCTATAGTTGTACGATCCAGTCGGTTCCGACAAATAATCGTTTAAACGTATACCAAGTTTGGTTGAAATATCTCGAAAATTGAGGGAGTAGTTTCCGTTCAGGCGGCCGCCATAGCCGAGTGGTTAGCACTGCGCACTACTATTCGGGTTCGAGCAACATCCAAAGTTAAAGAAATTAAATTTTTCTAATTAAGGTCGCCCCTCGTCAGGGAGTGTCATGTCCTCGGAGTGCGTTTCTGACGTGAAATAAAAGCTCCTTATAAAAATCCATCGGCCGTTCGGAGGTGGCTTAGAATAAACTGTAGGTCCCTCCATTTGTTGGTAAAAACATCAAGACGCAAAACCACAAATTGGAGGAGAAGCTCGGCCAAAAATCGCTTTAGCGGTTACAAAGAGACAACAAATATATATAGTTTCCGTTCCAACAGACAGACGGACTGATGGACATGACTAAATCAACTCAGTTCGTCATTCTGATACGATCGATATACACATCGGTGGGACTAACTCTACTCACCAGTTTGATCCCAACTGGATGAGCCGTGTTATCTGGTCCCGTAACTAAACTTCCACCTTCGGGGCCAAAAATGCCAATTCAGTTAGTTGACACACTAATTTTAATTATTTTAATAAACAAAATAAAAAAACCAAACTGATTTCACTCGAAAAGGGCAAACAGGAAGCGCCTACGCCACACGTTTTTAACGAAGAAGTAAGCAAGTCTCAACGAAACAATTGTCAAAATCATAAAGTACGCATATATGTATGTACGTACATACATTAGCTACCTGCATAAAGGCAGAGATTAACTTTAACTGTGATAACAGTTAGAAGATATCCACACAATTCACTTTTTTCCAGAAAAAGAATTTTTTTTATAATTTACATATACTTTCACGCATATTAATGAATATTATGAAAAAAAAATATATATATATGAAATAATATGCAACAGCAATATTAAAAGGTTTAAAAACTACCAACTACACACTAACACACACACATACAAATTTTCCAAATAATTAAACATTATCTGGTTAGTTAGTTTAATGAGTGCTTCTTCTTCTTCATACTAATTACAAATGCATTACACGTTTGCTGTAATGGAAATGTCGGAGGAATAAATGCAGTGGCAATCTTAAAATAAACCACACTCAAGGGGGAAAAAATGAAAAAATTCCAAATAAAAAAACTCGTACTCACAAGAGGTCATGCCTGAGTAAGACGGAAATGCAAAATTCCATGAAGCGACTTCTGTTCATGGCTTGGCTTCAGAGGTTTTTAGGTTACAGAACGTAAAGTAAGCGTTTCTTCACAATGGAGAATTGAAGTTAAGCAAATGACAGTAAATTTTATTATTTATCTGTAATTACCATCCCATGAGGGTTCCGTTTTGCTCTGTAGCTTAAGGTTATCGATACATTGAAGAGTTTATAAAATTATGAAAAAGAATTCTAAAACATTCGAAAGATGCTAAAAAAAATACCTAAAATAATTGTTCTACGACATTTCACGAGTACACCTTGAACAGTTCTATATGCTTCAAGTTTCGTATAAAATACTTCGATTAAGATTAATAGATAAGCTAAAGGGTGATCCAAGTAGAGGTAATTTTTTTAAGTAGCCCCTTATTTGACAGATCACGCGTGACTCGTGTCAAGCTGTCATGTTATTTTCGTTCAGTATTGTTTGCCATTTCTTCGTGGAAGGGCTTACGCCAGAACAACGTTTACAAATCATTCAACTTTATTACGAAAATTCACCTTCCGTAAAGAATGTGTATCGCGTGATTCCTTCAACTTATGGTCAACATAATCGGCCTACTGAGCATACTATTCGCAACACCCATCTTGAAACTCAGCATTCATTACTGTATAATATTTGACCGAAGAAACCACGTCCAGCACGAAGTGAAGAAAATATAGCAGCCGTAGCTGAGAATATATACGCAGACCGTGGGAGTCGATTCCGCGCCATACGCAGCAACTCGTACTGACGTATGGAACGACTTAGCGCATTTTACGTTGATATCTTAAATTGAAAGCGTACAAAAAACAGCTTGTGCAAGAACTTAAGTCGATCGACCTTCCCAAGCGACATAGCTCCGTTCTACGGGCTCTTGAAAAGTTCCAAGAAGATCCGACGTTTTCAAGCCAAATTTTGTTCAGCGATGAGGCCGATTTCTGGCTCAATGAGCATGTAAACAAGAAAAATTGCCGCATTTGCGACGAAGAGCAACCCGAAGAGATTCAGGAGCCGTCATTTCATCCAGAAAAAACAACGGTTTAGTGTGGTTTGTGCGCTGGTGGAACCATCGGTCCATATTTCTTCAAAAATAATGCCGGTGAGAACGTAACCGTCAATGGCGACCGTTATCGCGCAATGATAACCGACTATTTGATGCCTGAAATTGAAGCTCGTGATCTCCGCGACATTTGGCTTCAACAAGACGGCGCCACTTCCCACACATCGTATCAAGCAAAATGGGTTTATTGAGAGAACACTTCGGTGAGCAGATAATTTCACAATTGGGGCCGGTCGATTAGCCACCAAGATCGTGTGATATCACGCCGTTAGACTTTTTCCTGTGGGGATATATAAAATCTACAGTCTATGCGAACAAACGCGCTTCGATTCAGGCCTTGGAGCAAAACATCACGTGTGTCATTCGCCAGTTACCAGTCGAAATGCTCGAACGAGTCATCGAAAAGTGGACTCAACCGATGAACCATCTGAGACGTAGCCGCGGCCAACATTTGAAGGAGATAATCTTAAAAAATTCCATGAATTGAAATAAAATGCCAAAGAATATTCTTTCGCATGATAAACAAACATTTCACATTAAATTTGTATTTGCTGTGTTTTTTCTTTCTTTAAAAAAGTAGGGAACCTCGAAATGGATCACCTTTAACATGATTTTATTTGTTAAATTTTTCTTATTCTAATTTTAAATTTTAAATTTAATTTTTTTTTTAATTTTATTAATTTTTTTAACTGTTTATATTTTTTTCTCCTTATTTGATTTGATTTTATTTTATTTTATTTTTTTCATTGAATTAAATTTTGATTATATTTTATTCTTATTTAATTTAATTTTTTTATATTATATTTTTTTAATTCTTTGTTTTAAAATAATTTTATTTATTTTATTATATTACATTTTATCTTATTTAATTATTATATTATTTTATTTTATTTCAATTCACTTTATTTTACATAATTCTTGCGTATGCAAATGAAGCAATACGTAGTATGAGCAATGAAGATATTTTGTAACATAATTGCACTTTTCATAATTTTACAACATATAATCGTATGTAAATAAAATAAATCATAGAAAATATAAAATAAATTCGACGCAAGTAAACCTCGAACTCAATATTCACAACTTTATGGCGCTCAGCATGAAAATTGGCAAAAAGAACCTGAATAATAAATATATATAAAATAAGAAGACAAACGCCTACTCAATAAAATTGCAATTTACACCTCAAGCAATGTGACGCAAAAAAAAACAAAAACAAAGAATTGTATTTAATTATTGTTTGCGACATATGAACGTGCAGCTGAAGACTCGTGAAAAAAAAATAATTAAAAATGCCAGAGACATTTAAGTACTTACACATATGCATGTACATGTATTCATATATACATACATATGTATGTATATTGATGGCGAATGCGCACACAGCAAGCCAGACGACAATGCAACAAGCTGGATCGAACTCTTACACACATAAGTGCATGCATGTTCATATCACACAATGCGCCCAGATCGAGTGATCAGATTTACCTTTACGAGCATACGAAGGGGGAACGCATCCACGAATGCATCTTCGTAGTAAAGTTGAAAGATCGCAGATAAACTCTGATGTGTGTTGATACATTTACATATACTCTTACATATGTAACAGGTCAATTGAAAAGTCGGCGGCCCAGCATAGTAAAATAAATTTTTTTTTGGAAAAAAAAAATCATTTTTTTTTATTCAACATAGTTCCCTTCAAGGGTGATACACTGATTATAGCGACCCTTCAACTTTTCGATACCATTTTTGTAGTGCGATTTATCCTTTGCTTCAAAATAGGCCTCAATTTCGGCGATTACCTCTTCATTCGATGAAAATTTCTTCCCAGCGAGCATTCTTTTGAGATCTGAGAATAGGAAATAGCCAGACCTAGAGAATACGGTGCATGCGGAAGCATTTCGAATCTCAATTGATGGATTTTTGCCATCGATTTCACTGACTTGTGACACGGTGCATTATCTTGGTGAAACAGCACTTTCTCTTTCTTTAAATGCGGACGTTTTTCGGTGATTTCGTCCTTCAAACGGTCCAGTAACGCTATGTAATTATCGTTGTTGATGGTCCTTCCTTTTTCAAGGTAGTCAATGAAAATTGTTCCATGCGCATCCCAAAATACAGACGCCCTAACCTCGTCAGCCGAATGTTGCGTTTTTCTACGCTTTGTTCATCGTGTGTAGTCCTCTCGGATGACTGTCGAATGAACTTCGGAGTGAAGTGATAGAGCCATGTTTCATCCATTGTCACATATCGACGCAAAAATTCGGGTTTATTACGCTTGAGCATCTCCAAACACTGCTCCGAATCATCAACTCGTCGTTGTTTTTGGTCAAAGGTGAGCTCGCATGGGACCCACACTTTGCACAGAGCATTCTCATATCCAAATATTCGTGAATGATATGATGTATACCTTCAGTTGGCATTGTGGTATATGCTATTTCATTCAATTTCAATCTACGGTCATTCAAAATCATTTTGTGAATTTTTTTGATGTTTTCTTCGGTAACAATCTCTTTTGGACGTCCACTGCGTTCGCTGTCGTCTTCGGTGATCATTTCACTACGTCTGAACTTAGCGCACCAATCCTTGGTGGTTCTTTTTATTGGGGCAGTATCTGAAAACTCCTCATCAAGCCAAGTTTTGGCTTTAACTTTATATCTTCCCATCAAAAATCAATATTTTATCAATACGCGAAATTCCTATTTATCCATTTTTTCACTGTAATAAAAGTTGCCTCATTCAAAATGCTGTAAATTCACAAACTAATGATCCGACAGCTGTTAAAATTATACATGCGTCTTTTGTAGGTTAGGGCTAACTAAAAATCTATGTGGACTTAATACTAACAGCGCCATCTATATGTCAGGCCGGGGACTTTTCGAATGACCTGTTAGGTATTTTTTTTTTGTATGAACTTTTTGTACCAGATTTAATATCAGATTTCCAGTAACATAATTTTGTTTCCTTTTCAATACAATTTCACTCTCTCTTTCACAGGCACATACATACATACATACATACATACATACATACATACATACATACTCGCTATTTATCCTTTTGCATTACATCTATGTTCTTAACACTTAAGCCAACTCGCTTTTGATATCATGTTTGTTGCTCATTTAATTTACGACCGTGTTTCACATCCAGCTCAGCAGGTTGTCGTGTTGTGTGTGTTTTTAAAACTCAAATTTCTTGTTTCAAATTTTTTTTTTTGATTATATAAATTTTTTTTTTAGTTTCTTGCTTTGTTTTGACAATGTGTTCATTCTGAATTGTCTAACCCGCCACTTGCTGCTGCTTGGATTTTTCGCCACTGTGGTAATATGAGCGCGCGCTGCCTGTTGGGTCCCCTTGTCGTTGATGTTGTTGTTGTTGTTGATCTTTTTATAGTTTGGCAAAGAGTGCTTAATTGTTTTCAGATCAGCAACAACCATCAGCATCAATAATATCAAAAAAAAATTTAAATTTAAAAAAAAGCTGAAGAACACCGGGCGCGATCGTTTTGCCGCGATAAAGACCACAATGCGTGGTGGAGTGTGATCACCGATATACAAAAATTACATACACACTTACATGGAGGCTCATAAGTAGTCTGACAAGTTGGTGGGTGTGGAATTTCCTCAATTCACACTTTGAATCTCACAGGCGTTAAGTGTGAAATGCACATAAAGTGTTGCATTTAGAGGTCTGTAGAAGTAGAAAAAAATTTAAACGCATTTTGCGGCGAGTCTTCAATTTCAAAGTGTCACTTATTGTCAGCTTCATGTACTACAACTTGTTCGATTTTCGATTTTGCTAAGTTATTAGATTACATGGGTTTTTTTTCAAATTAATTGTTTTTTCATTTCGATTTCCGTTGCTTTGCAAATTCTAAACTACAATTTATCGTTCACCAGGTGATTTCTAGCTGTCCTACTCTCATGCTGCTGTGAGCGCTCTTTCAATATTCATAAATTCATTCATAAAAGGTAGAGCATGCCCTAAAGCACTTTGTGTTTGCAACAACAACAGCAACAACATTCAGTAATAAATATGCAAATTGAAAATGTTGCTTGATGGAGTAGCCAGCGATTCCCAATCAATGGTACATGGCGTTTTTGGATAGCAGCCAGCAAAGTACTATACTTTTAACTGAAAATCTTTCTCCCTAATCCAGAGTGTCATGCTTATCCGTGTCACTTAGATGGTTTGTGGTTAGAGGCGTCCAACTGTATTAGAACGGATACGGCCTGCTGGAAACCGATGTACCTTTGGGAGTAACGGCAACTTGCGGCAGTATGTGGGTCTACCACAGTCGTCCGTTTCTCATATCTTCACCATATCTTTGACATCCTTAAGATCTCACCTCAGTAGGATGGCAAAGCATCAGAAGGCAATGAAAAAGAAAAATGGAGCCTTATGTTCCTGCACGGAAAAAAATGCGAGCATAAAAGCTAAGAAGGAGTACACGGGCTACTCTGCCTAAGACTCTTCGATCTTTCAGACCTACTAGTACCAGTGCTGACAGACAAAAAGCCTCTCGTGCCTGTCTCATAGACTCAAAAGACTCGCACAAGCAGCAAGATGGCAGGACCACGGCTGGTGCTAAACCCTACACGAGCTAAGCGCTAAACCCCAAACCTGCACAATCCGCGACAATGTCTGGAGCAGTAGGGAAAAGAGGCAGAGGCCATGATGTTCCAAAGCCGTCCGGCAGAGGACATAGGGCGCGTAGCTCCAAAGGTTTTGTATATGCTAAGCGTCATATGTGACGAAATATTTCATCGGTGCCAGATAGAAAGGGGCCGTAGGGAAAGGCAACGATCAAAATTTCAGGAAAACACTGTGAGTGACTCCAAGAGACGCATACTCCCCTTCCGCCTCCCATCCGGCACTTCAAACTGCAAAATCATTTAGCGAGGTCACCAATGAGCACCTTAGGCTAGAAAAATTATAGAATGAGGATATTAGGTTAGGTACCTCTATTCATATAACTGGACAGGTATGTTCATGGGGTTGGGGATAGTATACAGGGTATACTTAAAAGATACCCCTGCTTTGCACCAATAGTTTGCGTGGCGGGCTTATTCCAGGAGCGGGTGAAACTCGTGACGTGTGCGGGCAACAGAAAGGTAAAACTCTACAAAGAGGCCAGCGCAGGTTGCAGAGCTCTGCCCTAGGGCAGACTTGGTGGCTGTACATAGGGACGATATGCCTAGTGGGCTAAGAGCCTAGGCCTAAGTGCCAGCTAAGGCTCCAACGCAGAAGGTATTCTCGAGGAGGACAGTCCAGTTGGGCGAGGTCGAGGAGAAGGAGCGACTTAATGACAATTTGTTTGTCAAAAAGGAATTTGAAAGTACAAGTATGAGATTGCAAATTACTATTAACTAACCTCAGATTTAAATTTTATTTCAAGGTAGCATACCAAAAAGAATGATGGAAATGGTTATAGAGAAATGCGCTCTACAAAAGCGGTATATGCCTTTGTGACTCACGAAAACAGTATATTTGATCGATTTAGAACATTCGATACTCAGCGACCTTAGCTTCATCCTTAACGAAGCACATTCCTCCATGTGCGGGTTAGGCTCATGCATTGTAGCTTGTTTTCTATCATCATCTCCTCGTGTATCTGTAAAGGATTAACGTTTCACGAAAACTTCGGCGGTGAAGGCTTTTGTCGGGAAATTTATGTGTGAAGTAGCTCACGGTTCAGTACACTGTCGTCTAATTTATTCGAAAGTAGCAAACATTAAGGCTTTAGTCAGGTAGGCAAGCAACTATCACAGCAATTGGATCTATCAGTGAGCTGTCTATTCCAAAAATATCTCTCTTTAGAGTCTCTTCAAATTCTATGTGATATACTCCAAAACACCTTATACATGGTAGAACATTAGTGCAAGAACAGTGGGCTAAAACCGAAATGCTCTTTTTCTAAGGAAGTTATAGACCCCCAAAGGGCATGGAAATCATTCTCTCTCTCTTTCTCACTTCTGAAGTCAAATGGCAGATGGCAGCTGTCCTAGTTACGAGAGCTGTGCCATCGACCTTCCCAAAACCCTTTGAAATTCTTCTGAACTTTCCTTCCCTAAATCTGTATGGCAAACTTTAAGTTAGCTGCAACGCAATTTGACTAAACGTCATGAAAGAGTGGCAGTGTAGGACGGGCGAAAATATTATTTCTTGAACAATTTCTGAAAGAACTGGACTACGTTTCGCTTCCGCTTCCAATTTCTTCTTTGACAATATCTTCTCCACAAGAATTACGGATGGAAATGTATGAGATAATATAAACGCTCTGGATCAGGAAACCATATACATCTTTACGAACGGCTCAATACTCGATGAGAGAGCGGGCTGTTGAATTCAATCAGCAATTCTCTCAAATAATATAACTTTAATACTACCAGTCTCCTATAGTGCCTTCCAAGGAGCACTTATGTATGGTAAATGACTGTTACAGACTAATCAAGTACTATCTGCACTCTGACAGCTCAGCTGCCATTAGATATCCACAATGCACCACTAATCCCTCGTGCGGATGGGCGGGAGGTGGGTAAACCGTTGGAATTAATAATAATACAAAAAAAAAAAGAATACACCAAGTGAAGAAAGACCAAAGTACTCTCTACAAAGCTCTCGAGTAAAGGTAATACAGTTGTGATCTGAGTGACCAGACATAAGAACATCTCAGGCAATTAAGCGCCAAATGAGCAGCTGATGATGAGATGAGATGAGTGAGAGTAGGAACCATCATAACTTCAATAAAATGCTCTGCTGCACTCATAGTTATGCACAAATATGTTCTGAAAACTAAAAACATTTCAATTTGAAGAAACTATGACAAGCTCATGACCATTCCTAGTTAATTCTCTTTTTGTTATCCTGCTTTCGACGTGCAATATTTTATTATTGTTTATACTTCATTGTCATAGATGAAAAATTATGTAAGTACATATGTATATATTTAAATAAATTTCCATTTAAATTTAATAAATAAAAACCACAAAGAAACAAGTTTTAGAAACACTGATGAACACACTGCCGCTGCTTGTTTGCTTCTTCAGTAGACCTCCTGCTGAGGCAAGTGAGTGAGTGCCACAAGGCATTAACAAAACAATATTTGTATTATTTTCTTATATGATTAATGCAAAAACAAATTAGAAGCAGCATGCAATTTATTATATTTAACCGAGAGCCAAGGATATGAGTAATAATAATAAAAATAAATGAAAATTTACAATTCAATGAGTCAATGGGCTTGCTGACTGAAGACGACGTGGATATTTTGAGTGATTTAAGTTTAAGCTTAAAATATTTAGTTTATAACTAAAATGTTTCGAGTTTGAATTATTTATTGGGGTAATTTGATTGTGTGAATCTACACTATCACAATTAACCTAATCGAAGGCTACGCATCTTAGAGAATATTTCAAGTTTGAGTTCTTTTTATATATGTAAATAATTTTGCGCAAAAAAGCTCTCAGTCATTGAGAGCTTTCATATTCCCGCTCTTTTTTTCAATCCTTCAAGCGGCACGATGCTTATTTCAACAATCATCTCAAAACATCATCTTCTCATGGTTCCCATCCAACTAAGGAACAGCTAAATTCAAAAGGGCTCAAAACCATTAAGGACGAAGAAGCAGATGAAAGAGTCATAAATCTTCAAAAAATCTCTTGTGATAGCTGATAAATTAGTATCAAAAAACATATGACTTCCCGTACTTCCACCTATGCTGAAAAGTAAGTTATTAGAGTTTCTCTTGTTTACGAATCAAGATCAAGATAGACTTACTAGATTCGCTTTTCAAAACAACACCAAAAATACATTTAGAAATGAAGTAGTAGGACGTACTTGACCTGATTACATTTTGAATCGACATAAAGACGATGCAGACCATTCGGAGCAACGTGTAGTCGTTCTATAGGCTTCTACGGGCGGTTTTTCACGTTACTGATATTTAACCATTCAATCCGCAAGGATCTAGTTCAGCGGTACAAGAAACATTGACTGGTTTTATGCTACGCTCAGTCCACATTTCGAGCTGGGTTCAGACCTTCTAAACGTAGAAGAAAAAATTGATCACATTACAAAAATCAGCTGACACTATCGTATAACAGTATATCGTAGAAGATGAGGTTGTGAAAAAAGTAGTGCACGTACTGAGGACATACTCAGGGCGGAATGGACAGCAGCAGTAGGTTTAAGGGCCGTAATGTTAATTCAGAAACGATGCCTGAAAACTTGGATATGAGCAGATTTTTTGGAAACAGTTAATATAATGACAGACATGGAGAAGAGTGGATACAGTGCAGCGATTGTAACAAAAATTAATTTCACTCATGAATAAGTCAATCAGCAATTTGTGTCAGTTATTCTGAATTGATAAAGAAGAGTCCTGGCTTGACCAACATCCAAAATTATAGAAAATTAATTTTTCTAAATGCGTTCACCCCGCGGCAGGGAATGTCAAGCCATCCGAGTGTATTTCTGACATGAAATAAAAGTTCCCCTTAAAAATATATCGGCCGTTCGGAGGCGACTTGGAATAAAATATAGGCATCTCCATTTATTGGAAAGTCTTAGTAATCAGACCGGAGTGACACAGTCAGGTTGTCTATCATGGTTTTCCACAGTTCTTCTAAACCTCAATAAGATGTGGTGAGCTCACAAACAGCTGTCACTTCTACCATATTTCTGTAAATTCAATTTAAAACTTTTTCTGTAAAAAAAAAATATCGCTCCGAATTGACAGTGACAGTCTCGCCATTATCGTTTTCAAAGAAGTAAAGTCCAATCACACCGCCGGACCAAAGAGGGTGTGATGACCTCTCTTCAATTATTTGAGGATTCTCCAAATGCGACAATTTTTTTTATGTGGCCATCGAGTGAAAAATATGCCCCGTCGCTGTAGAAATTTTGGTTGGAAATATCGTGGTTCACAGCTTGTTGTTCAAGCACCCAAACGACGTAACTACGGCGTTGTGAATGATCAGCTGTCTTCAGTTGTTGTGTGAGTTGGACTTTATATGGATGCAGGTGTAGGTTCAGGCGCAAAATACTCCATAATATGCCGTAAGAAATTTTCAGCTCTTGAGAACATAGAGAAATAGACACATTCGCATACTTACAGCAGCGATACTTGAGGTGAAACGAGCGAAACGTTGATGCACGAGCCTTACAAAAACTGAAACCGCTTAAATTTTCTGTACAATTTTACCAAATGCTTGAGTAGTTGGACGATTACTTGCATCATAGTCTCCTCTTAAAGCACGAAAAGTGGCCACGTTTGAATCACCATTTTTGTTGTAGATTTCAACAATTTGGACACGTTGTGCGGTTGTTAGGCGATCCGTTTCAATAAGTGCCTGACTTTCAACTAAATCAAACCACTAAATGGATTACTCTTTTTTTTATGGAGTTAAATTTATATGGGAGGGATAAGGTATAAGGACTAAATCGGGGAAATAGTTTTTAAGTTCGATTTAACGAAGATGATAGGAGAAGCAAGTATGTAAAGGTAAATTGAAGACCGGAACTCTCGGCTTGGAAATCGTAGATCCGAATGCGGGGGAAAAATATATTAGGTTTTTCTCAGCAACTATGGATTATATAAAAGGTCAGTGCGGAATTTTTGTTTATTTTTGAAAAAAAAAAATTTTTTTTTTCTTTATTGAAAATTAATTTTAATCAAGTACATATTGACCATTTGAAAATTTTTGGGGTAGCTTCATAACTCAACACTGGGATCAATATTATATGTATGTAGATAGACAATATTAGTCTTGAAATCCAACTCAGAATCTCTCTTGCCAACAGGTACTACTTTGCACTGAGTAGACAATTGAGAAGTAATATTTTCTCTCGTCGAACCAAAGCCGAACTGTAAAAGTCGCACATTTTCATGTCTGTTCTGTATGATGCAGTAGCGTGGACTAAGAGTTTTCGATGGAAAGGTTTTGCGGAAGATTTATGGCTCTTGACAACGGCGAATACTGTTGATGATGGAACGATGAGCTGAACGAGTTATACGATGACATTGACATAGTTCAGTTGGCTACGTTGGCTAGGTCGTATCCTTCGAGTGGATGAAAGTGCTCCGGCTTGGAAAGTTTCCGATGTAGCAAACCCATATGGAAACAGAGAAAGAAAAAAGATACCTCTACTCCATTGGAAATATCAAGTTCAGAAGGAACTGGTTTCGCTTGGTATTTCCAATTGGCTGCCAAACTGTGAGAAAAAAAAACGAATGTCGCGCAAGGTATTGAATCTAACGAAAGTTCCCATTGCTATAAGTTGAAGATAATATACCAATGTGGATTTCTTCCATAAATCATGCTTTCTCTTATGAAATTTTAGGAGATTTATCAATAGCAGACTTAATCAACCTCTCTAGTGGTTTGCCACTACGAACTCCCTCTAACTCCACCATCTACAACCGCTACGCACCATTTTAATTTCAACTTTAAACAGAAACAAAAACAAACAAAAAATCCGCGCCCCATTTCTCACAATTACTCGTTTCCAATTAGTGGCTATCTCAAATCATTAATCCTGAAAATACATTTCCGAACCGGTTGGAGCAACAGCAGTTGCTGATTGATGGACAAAATTTAAATTTAATTTCATGTAATATCCTAATTTTACCACTAAAAATGTGTGAAAGGCTGTAAATTTGCATGAAAGCATGCAATTATGGATATATGTATGTACATACGAGTATGTATGTATGCAAATAAATGCATTTATTGATAAATATATGCATATGCACATGCATATGTACATATGTATGTAAATAGTTATGTGTTCAATCGTTGCATTGCCTGTGCATTTCTTTAATAGTACACTAATTGCACTGATTGCCGTCGCCTGCTCGTTGACACCGGGCGTGAAACACACAGAGAGAGAGAGAGGGAGTTAGTCTGGCAGGCGCACGGGCGCATGCGCAAATCTCAATGCGAGACTTTTGCATTTTACATTTTCGTTTTAATGACTGCACAAAAACAGAATTTACGTTGGACAGTCTAAATGAATATACCAGTTTAAGACATTAACGAGCTAATAAATATTTAGTATTAAATGACAGCATTTTAAGTTGTCAATGGCAGTTTAGTGGAATGACAAACTGAAAATGGCTTAATAGTGTGGCGGAGTTTCCTTTTTCCATTTATTTTTTTTTTTTTGTTAATTTTTCTTTCTTTTGATCTTCACGCGCGCGCGTTTATTTAGTGTTATTTGCGGCGAATATTATTACTTATTTGATTTTCGTTGATTTCTAAATAATTTAGTTTGACTATTTTTCAGCTGAAGCGCATAATTAGTGGAAGAATTGCACAGCAAATGCCAACACGCAGGCGAAAAGTCATGTAAATGTAAAATCTTGACATTTTTACTGTTGCGCATGCGTTCGGCACGAGTTGGACTCGCTGTTAACTAAGTGAAATATTCGCGATAAAAATTGTTGCCTACACACCTTGCTGCATTAGAATAGCGAGATGTGCAAGCACCGAGGAGAGTTCAGTCACTTTAGAGATGCTACAAAGAAGTAGTCTGGCGCTTCGAAGCCGAAAAAGTGCAGGGCTGTATTTTGACATCTGTCAAACTTAACTGTCAAACCAAACATGTTTTGTTTTAGTTAAAAGTCAGACATTTATGAGAATGGATCGCTTAACAATCGCCCAACGCGTTACAATTGTTAAAACCTACAACAAAAATGGTGATTCAAACGCGGTTGTCCACGTTTCGTACCTTAAGAGGAAATTATGGTGCACATAATCGTCCAACTACTCAAGCATTTGGTAAAATTTTAAAGAAATTCGAAGAGACTGCATCGGTTACAGTTATTTTAAGGCCTGTCCATCATCGTTTTGCACGCTCCACCTCAAATATCGGTGCTGTAAGTGAAAGGTGTAGCAGCAGACCCGAATGTGTCTTTTCCTCGACGTTTTCAGTAGCCAGGTCTTTCTTACGGCATGTTATGGCGTATTTTGCGTCTGAACCTACACCTGCATCCATATAAAGTGTTGTGTGAGACAACTGAAGACAGCTGACCATTCACAGCACCGTAGTTACGACGATTGGGTGCTTGGACAACAAGCAGTGGACCGCGATTTTCCCAACAAAATTTTCTTCAGCGACAAGGCACATTTCTCCCTCGGTGAATACGTAAATAAGCAAAATTGTCGCATTTCGGCCACCGAGGATCCTCAACTAATTGAAGAGAGGTCAATTCACCCAAAAACCCCTTACCGTCTGTTGCGCTCCTTGGTCCGGCGGTGTGATTGGACTTTACTTTTACGATAACGGCGAGACTGTCAATGCCAATTCGGAGCAGTATGGCCATATGATAACCGACTTCTTCTGCCCTGCAATTGAAGAATACGCCTTGGACTATAGGTGGTTCCAAACAGGATGGTGCCACATGCCGTACAACACGAGCAAATATGGCTTTGTAGCGTGAGAAATTTCCCGGCCGCGTAATCTCTCGTCTTGGCGGTGGTTAATTGGCCACCGAGATCATACGATTCGACACTGTTGATCTTTTTTTTTGTGGGGCTACACGAAAGACCTTGTTTATGCGGATAAGCCTTCAATTCTTAAGAACTTGAAAACCAACATTCCTCATGTTATGGCTGAGATGCCGCCCAATATGTGCCAAAAAGTAACGAAAATTACCTCAAACGGAACGAAGTTTGCAAAAATTCACGAGGCACCACCCACATGGCGAGGCGCCTGCTGGGATGTTACCGTAGGGACTAAGTTTGCAGATACCATCTCTACGGACTTCATTTTGTAATATTAAACACATCCACGATATCCTACCGATAGACCATCAACGTCAGTCACCAGAGCGCAGTCGATATCTGGCCTCTTTTCGTTCTTTCCGTGAATAATGTCATCGGGGGCTGGCAATCACCACCTATAGCAGGCGACTAGATTCAGCTGCCCTTTGAGTCGGGGTACTGCAGTAAGCTATACAGTGTCGACGCCGACATACCTAACATATTTTTAACAAACGATGACTCGCTGCGGAACACTAACTACCTCTTTGCACCTCCCGTTGACTGACCGCGATGCTCATCTTTCTAAATCAAGGGGCCCAAAATGTTTTAACGACAAGTAGAACCGCAAAGGTCTGGCGCAAGGGCAGTAAAGGAAACCCCACTCACTTTTTGTTCACGCGGTCTCGAAAGGAATACAGGACAATTGTAGGTCTAATAGGACGTCACACAGGTCAGAATGGCTACTGGTTACGATGACATATGTATGTAGAAAGTGCAGCGAGGAGGACATGATTGAACCGCTGTAACACTCTATTTCTTCCCGGCCTTACTCAGTGCTCATCGCAGACAACTATGAGCTTCATAGTTCCAAGGCCTATATGAAGTATCAAAATAGG
Source organism: Neoceratitis asiatica (assembly GCA_030068015.2). Taxonomy (NCBI): domain Eukaryota; kingdom Metazoa; phylum Arthropoda; class Insecta; order Diptera; family Tephritidae; genus Neoceratitis; species Neoceratitis asiatica. The sequence goes on from CM061526.1 coordinate 17,314,270, forward strand.
ATATCAAGACTCTCTTAAACTTAACAAAAAACGACGACTACTTTAGCTCGAACTAAACTGAACCTCCAACTGGTAACACAAAGGCTTAATAGCTCTATGTAAGGCGTAAAAAACAGCCAGTATGACGGAACTTTACATAGACTTTAAAAACACAGAATTGGCAGTCAGTCACAGTCTTCTGCTCAATACTCTCCAGAGATATGTACTAAATAAATGCTAACCTTAAGCTGAGCTCGAACTTTCCGGCAGCGAAGTCTCTTAATTCCGTTGCAAACGTAAGCTACACCACCAACCCGCCGAAGCAGGAGGTTACTAAACATGCAATAAGATAGCCTGGACAAATAACGTGTGACCCATTTCGAGGATCCCTACTTCTTTCATGAAAAACCCACAAAAAATTCAAATTTAATGGGGAATATTTATTATCATTCGAAGAACAGTCTTTGGGAATTAGTTTTTAAAGATTATCTCTTTCAAATGTTGGCCGGGTCTACGTCTCAGTTAGTCCGTCCGTTGAGTCCAATTATCGATGACTCGTTCGAGTATTTCGACTGGTAACTGGTGGATGACACACATGATGTTTTGCTTCAAGGCCTGAATCAAATCGGGATTGTCTGCATAGACTTTAGATTTTACATATCCCCACAGAAAAAGTCAAACGGTGTGATATCACACGATCTTGGTGGCCAATCGACCGGCCCAAAACGTGAAATTATTGCTCACCGAAGTGTTCTCTCAATAAATCCATTGATTGATGCACTGTGCGGGAAATGGCGCTTTCTTGTTGAAGCCAAATGTCGCGAAGATCACGAGCTTAAAATTTTATAGTTGGACCGATGATTCCACCGGCCCACAAACCACACCAAACTGCTTTTTTTCTGGATGAAATGCCAGCTCTTAAATCTCTTCAGGTTGCTTTTCGTCCCAAATGCGGAAATTTTTTTTGTTTACATACCCATTGAGCCCGAAGTGGACCTCATCGCTGAACAAGATTTGGCTCGAAAACGTCGAATCTTCTTGAAACTTTTCAGGAGCCCATAGAGCGAAGCTATGTCGCTTGGGAAGGTCGAGCGGCTTCCGTTTTTGCACCAGCTGCATTTTGTACGCTTTCAATTTAAGATCTCCACGTAAAATGCGTCAAGTCGTTTCATACGTCAGCCGAGTTGCGACGAATCGACTCTTCACGGTCTTCGTGTACACTCTCAGCTACGGCCGTTATATTTTCTTCACTGCGAGCTGGACGTGGTCTATTCGGTCGAATATTATCCAATAATGAATGCTGGGTTTCAAGATGGGTGATTATGTTGACCATAAGTTGTGCGAAGTGCGCGAAACACATTATTTACAGAACGTTAATTTTCGTGGCAAAGTTGAATGATTTGTAAGCGTTGTTCAGGCGTAAGTCTTTCCATGATGAAATGTCAAACACTATTGAACAAAAAAAAACATGACAACTGGACACGACTCACGCGTGATCTGGCAAAAAAAGGCTATTGAAAAAAGCGCCACCACTTGGATCACCCTTTACTTGTACTGAGTTAACATATGGGCAGACGAAAAACCTGTACTGTGCGCATCAAACGCATGTCAAAAGAAGAGAAAAGAAAGCAAGGATGTAGATGTGGATGACATGGAGAATGCAAAAAATGCATTTTATCACGTAAACGTCAATTAAGCAACAACAAATTATTTAGCCAATATGGGCGTTAAGCATTTACACATGGCCAGCCTCTCAATTTCATAGTACAAAATGCAACTAATGGCAAATGCACAGTGCACATGCACAAAAGTAAATATATTTACACACTTGTAAAATGATAGAGGATGCTTTTTTGTGTAAAAATGTAAATGGAAAAAATTTCGAGTTGGAATTTGATATGCAACACCCACCCAGCTTTTCGCAAAAAGTTTCCTTAACACACTCCGGCTCTCTATCAAGCTGTGTGTGGGTTGCTTTGGCAATTTAAAAATGCAAATTTCATTTGGTTTTCATTTGACTCTTTCTTTGATAATATGCCCACAATGTCTAAATGACAGCTCAATAACGATAAGGATAACTGATTTTTAATAAACTTGTCAGTCATTAAATGGCATTTTAGCATGAGCTAAGGTGTCTCTTGGAGAAACTTACATATCGCGCATACATGAGGACGCATATGTGACACTTTAATAGATTCAATTTTTATTTCGGGTGGGTTGTGGTGGTAATAAAATGCGAAAACTTATTGGTTAGTAGTTGGGTGTGTTACTTTGGCTGTGGAAATGTAAGCTCAATGAAGCGTTTGGCGAACCGCAACAACCACTGCGAGCGCCACAAACTAATCCACCACATTTCGTGCCCCTTTGGTATAAAGTTCCAACCATGCCTCCCAAGGTGGCTTCACATCCTCTCCCCTGTCAAGTTTATACACGTTTGCGCACCTATGAGGTCATGGAAAGCTGTTTACTGCTGCAATCTGTAAGTCCCCGAGTAGTGTGTTGATTCTACATAAACTATAGTTAAGCCCTTCTCATTTCGTGTAGGTTTCGCATGCTGGAAGTCGGTAGAAAAAGTAAATTCTTCCAAGTAGTTGTAAGACTCATCAGCGCGTCTGGATAATTACTCAGCTCAAGCACTCTCGAGCGCTCCATTGTTCTTGAGGGACTTAAATCCATTCCCAGTTGCTTGTATTACTGTAGCTTCGAGTTGGCGCCAAGCAGCTCCCTTTTCCACTCTAATCTCTACACGCCAGGACTGGAGGGGGCAGAACCACTGTAAGAGTTCAAGACTTTATCCGCGAAATGGTATGTCTGTCGTAAAAGGCGACTAAAATCCAATAGTTCCCGCGATAATTGGGTTTGTATAGCGGAACGACCCGGATTTTTATCTGGCCTAACATTGTTGAGTACGTAACATTCTCCAAAAACCAATTTGCGCAACATTTTCCCGGTTATAACAACAAAAACAACAGCGCTAAACTTTTTCACGTATGGGTCGGTACGGGAGTCGTCTGTTAAGCACTATCCATCAGTGGAGAGTTGAAGCATCGATATCATTACAGTGTTTTTCAGGCGGAAGTAGCTGCTATCAAGGGGACACACTACTTCGAAGTGTGGTTTCTGTGCGACAGGCTAACATTTACTCATATAACCAGTTGGCTGTTACGGCCTCATGGTAAACTCACTCATGGTAAACTCTAAAATTATGAAGGAATGTGTGTAATCTCTGTCTATGGCATACCAGGTCATAGCCTGCTCGTAAGGGCATCACCATTTCGTTAATGCCGTACGAAGTGGGAATTGACGCCCCTTTTTTCAACTCTTAACCAAACCAACAAAGCGAGCGCTCGACTGGCCTAAGGTAGCCTAAAGTGGATCGTGGTAGGTCAGGAAAGTTTCTTTCTATCCCAAACCCTCGTATTTAGTGATAGTTCTCACCGGAATCCCAACTAGATCGTGGTTTTCACGACGAATAGATGGAATCCGCAAAGCGTTTTTTGATGAACTGTCTTGCGTTTGCGAGACTGAGACTGAAAATTCTCGAATCGCATACGCGTACCATTCCGATAGAGTTAAGAGTCCTTGACATCAGGCGACTTTGTAGATTTGTGACCTATACTGGGTGATTTACTGAATGAAAAATGGTCTAGCGAGCAAATATCCTCTCGGGGTATTTTTTACTCTTTGCCGTATCACAAAGCACATGTCTTCTAGAGCTATGTGCGAACCTCGTAGGATCAGTGGGACAACTGTTGACCACCGGTGATCGACTCTTGGATAGGGAAAGTAAACCTAGGGAGAGCATTAAAATAACCCCTAACTCGATGAGGTATCACAGTGTAATCCTTGATTTAAAAAAAACTCTGCTGAAGGGAACATGTTGAAAGCAGTGTCAGTAAAGCGCTCCGAATTTGGAGTAGCTACAGAAAAGCGACCAAATGGGAGCTACGACTACAAATGGAGTCTGGGCTCTACATAAGTGACGTTAGATCCACACTAAGATATAGAACACTAGTTTGGTGGGAATGTATGACGCAGCACTACTTCAGTCCTTTCAATGCCTTAAAATTTTGTGTTTGGGCAGTGGGCCTCAGAGAAACACATAAGGTCTAGGATCATTTCCAACGTAGGGCGTCCCACTAAACTTCTAAACCGATACTGTTACTAGTACTAAGCAATAAGGAACTTGGTATTTTTGTAGGTGTATTGCACGCACAGAAGAATACGGAACCCTTTAGCGCTACTTTTGTGAGTGTCGCGCGAACAGTCTATTGAGGTGCCATTTCTTCCATGAAGCCACAAGCTACGGCCACACGGAAATAGGAAAGCTTGAATGAAGGAAATAAAAAAAATTAAAGCGAATTTTTCGATAACGCACAGCTGAGATAGGCAGAGGAGCACAATGTGCCTACTGAATGGCTAAAGTGTGACTACCTGAGGTCAGGAACAAAGAAGGAAGTGTACATGTAATGACAAGTAAGACTTACTCCGCTCCTATGAACGACTAGGCAACCAATGGTCGGGTTATGTTAATCGTGGCCACGCGACACGACTACAACCATTTCACCTGGAACAGCTATAATGGTCTCGGTGGACCAGAGAAAGCACGGAATGTCAGACATGTACTAAAATCCCATAGCTCCCTTGAGAGTTAAGTGTATTTCAGACATTAAATCAAAAGTTTCTTATGAAAATCCATCAACTGTTTAGAGGCAGCTCGGAATAAACTACAGCTCCATTCATTAGTTGGAAAAAAATATTAAGATTGAAAAGATGAGCTCGGCCGAAAATCGGTATAGCGGCTATAATGCGTCAATTATTCATCTATTGCTCTCAAAAAACGTAACTTTCCAAAAACACAAAGTCCAACTCACCACACAAGCCGCCACATTTCCCCAAATCACGAATTAAAATTTATCAATTAAACTTAAACTATAAATCAACAACGTTTCAACACCTTCAACTCGCCACTACTCTACCCCTAACTACGTACATTGGCATATGAACGAGATGTGATATGACAGCAAGTACCGTTAACTGTCAAAAAATCATGACAAGTGCGCACCGGCAGTAGTTTTAGCGTTTCTTTACAGCACAAACAGGCACACTAAATCATGTGTATACAAGTATATATAACTGTATGTATGTAGGTATAAATAAATATTTATGCACTTACATTTTCGCATGATGTACGACATGAGCCAAATACTTTGCTGCAACAAGTGTAAATGTCTGCAAGAAAGAGAAAAGAAGAATAAATAAAAAATTAGCAAAAGTGATTAACGGAAGAGAAATACTATTATGAGTAAAATACAACAAAAAAAATTCAAAAAGATTGAAAATAAAAATAAAAATAAAAATAAAAATAAAAATAAAAATAGAAATAAAAATAAAAATAAAACATTCAAAAAAAAAATATAATTGAAAATAAAAATGAAAAAAATTGGAACCAAATTTTAAGGTGTATGCAGTATATACATATTTCTGGAAAGACAAGAAATGCAAGTGACTGTTATGCACAGATATAACAAAAAGAGTCGAGAGAGTCAAAGAGAGATATAAAAAATGCGGGAAATGCTAATAACGTTTTAACGGGTGGGTAATCTTTCATATTTTGACATTTGAAATAATTTATTTTGTGCCCATTTGGGAATTGAGCACATGGTGCATGGTGCATGGAATGATGTACATAATTTTTTATTTTCATCTCTTTTACATACAGGGTGATCCAAGTCGATGTACTTTTTTCAATAGCCTTTTCTATTGAGAGATCACGCGTGAGTCGTGTCAAGCTGTCATGTTATTTTTGTTCAATATTGTTTGACATTTCATCATGGAAAGACTTACGCCTGAACAACGTTTACAAATCATTCAACTTTATTACGAAAGTTCTGTAAAGAATGTTTTTCACGCGCTTCGCTCAGCATATGGTCAACATAATCGGCCCACTGAGCGTACTATTCGCAACATCATCACCATTATGAGGCCCAGCATTCATTTTCTGGATAATATTCGACCGAAGAGACCACGTCCAGCACGCAGTGAAGAAAATATAGTGGCCGCAGCTGAGAATGTACACGAAGACCTTGGAAAGTCTATTCGGCACCGTTCGCAGCTATTCGGATTGACGTATGGAACGACTTGGCACATTTTACGTCAAGATCTTAAATTGAAAGCGTACAAAATACAGTTTATGCAAGAACTGAAGCCGCTCGACCTTCCCAAGTGACATCGCTTCGCTCTATGAGCTCTTGAAAAGTTCCAAAAAGACCCGACGTTTTCGAGCCAAATTTTGTTCAGCGATGAGGCCGATTTCTGGCTCAATGGGTATGTAAACAAGCAAAATTGCCGCATTTAGGACGAAGAGCAACCTGAAGAGATTCAAGAGCTGCCATTTCATCCAGAAAAGTAACGGTTTGGTATGGTTTGTGGACCGGTGGAATCATGCCGGTGAGAACGTAACCGCCAATGGCGACCGTTATCGCGCCATATTAAGCGACTATTTGATGCCTGAAATTGAAGCTCGTGATCTCCACGACATTTGGTTCCAAAAAGACGGCTTCAATCAATGTATTTATTAAGAGAACGATTCGGTGAGCAGATCATTTCACGTTTTGGGCCGGTCGATTGGCCACCACGATCGTGTAATATCACACTGGGATAGACTCTTGGGATGTATAAAGTCTAAATTCTATGCGGGCAATCCTGCTTCGATTCAGGCCTTGGCGCAAAACATAACGCGTTTCATTCCAGTCGAAATACTCGAACGAGTCGTTGAAAATTTGATGGAACGGATGGACCATCTGAGACGTAGCCGCGGCCAACATTTGAAAGAGATAATCTTCAAAAATAAATGCCAAAGAAAGTTTTTTCGAATGAAAGGTAGACATTCCCCATTAAGTTTCAAATTTTCTGTGTATTTTCTTTAAAAAGTAAGGAAGTAGTGTCGAGCATGACTTCCATTGCCTTTATTGAGGTAACACTCAAAGGGATTGATCCTCATAAACCCTGTAAGCAGCTTTACCTGTTTCAAAAACTTATTACTTATCTTCTTCTTTAGTGTCACCCAAAATACTAGTGCTCAACATATATTAGTAGGGGTCTGACTACACTTTTGTGAATCTAATATACCATATTCGGGGTCGTAGCTCTCATTTCGGGGCAATGGCTCCTGCTTCGGTATTCCATGTGCGGAGAATCATATAGGTTGCGCTCTGAACTAAGTTTTTTTAGTCAAGCAGTACACCGAGATACTGCTTGAGTTGGAGGAATCTCTTCAACCTTTTCAGAAAAGGTGCTTTTTTTTCTCGCGTAGAGATATATCTCTGAATTTTCTGCGTTTACAGAGAGTTCTTGTCTTTCAGTCCACTCAGCTGAATTTTCAAGTGCACGTTGTTTTATCCGTGCTAAGCGATTAGGATTTCCGCCCAAAGAAGGGATGGCGAGATCAACCGCGTAGCTAACTATTTTGAGTTGGCTTATGACACCCTCAGTAACTGAGACATGCTGCCGTCTTATGGGGTGCCACAGGTGTTTTTATGTATAATTTTAGCAACTTCACCTGCATAAAGCCAGTCTGTGGCTCAACCGCCCACTTTAACCTTATAAGTAATTTTTTTCTTTTTATTTCATTTATTTTTTAACTTCTAAGAGTTCTTTTACGCCAGCTAACCTCACGTTCTGTTCATTAAAATCACGTCTATCAAGTCGCCAAGTATATACCACTAGCTCATCCATTCTTATTCCGACTCCATTCACATATAACGCCACCAACCATCAGAACTTCAATCTCCCCTGCTGGCTTCTCACACTCGTAGAAATTCTAAATCATGTTTAATCATCGTGCGCTTCTTCTACTCATAATCACCATCAAAGAGCACTGCTGCTTTCTGAATGTTCCCGTGTTCTAACTCGCATGAACTTTCCCTGCATACGAACTTACTACATACGAGCACATACGAGTACATGGAAGCCTTAAGATTAACGGCATCACTGCGTTTTGCATGCGCATTTTTTTCGCATGTGATTAATGTCGGGTAATTCGCAATTTTTTAATTTATTTCCAGCTCGTTTCCTTGACACTCACACTCGCACACGAAACTCAACTGCAGATTTTGTGCGATCTTCGCGGGGCAGCATCGATCGGTTAGGCAGGCTGTTGTACAAGTCCGTTGTTGACGCCAGGGGATCTGCACACATGAGATATGTACATTTGGAGCTTACATACATACGTACATACGTACATATGTTAATCTCTACATATATAAATGTTTACTAGTTAATTTTGTTTTAATCTGCCGTACAAGTGTCACCAGTCGCATCGAGTTGAGTTGAGCGGAGTTGAGTCGAGTCGTTCGAGCAGCAGCCGGAGCAGGCAACCAATTCAATGGCCTCAACACTTGCAATAACAATGAGTGCCTCAGTTGGTTTACTTTGCTTGCTTGCTGGCTAGCTTGCGATCGTCCCATTGGATCAGTGAAGTCTGTGTGGAGATATCTGTCTGTCCATCTGCCTGCATGACTCTTTGGGCCTCCTAACTTGACATACTATTATTTATAGTGTGTGTACAGACACAGTTACATGTACATACGCGCATAAACTGTTTGTGATTCAAAAGTGATCTTTCTGATCGTACGAGTATGTACTGTTGTTTTTGCTGGCGATCGTTGGTCCAGATGTGGCCTTACCGCCAAGTGCCACTTTTGGTTGGTGTGAATGGTGACACTATTTGTGTACACAAAAAACATGCGGGAGTTTCGTCTTGTTGTTTTATTGCAATTTTTATTGCTTTTTTGCTTGTTTGTGTAGGCGTGTGTGTACTGTTTTCCTTTTTTTGGGTTGTCAACTGTGTTACATTTATTTTGGTCACAAAATTTAATGAGCTGCCGGTTGTGGAGTGGAAGAAGTTGAAGTTAATTTGATGGAAATTGTTCGAAATTAATTGTTTTCACGAAAATATGGTGGAGTTTTGGAGCAAATTGCTTTAATTTGATCTCTTTTTCTCAAAACGCTTACCAAGTCTGCGATCGTCCATCCGTTGAGTCCGATTTTCGATGACTCGTTCGAGCATTTCGACTGGTAACTGGCGCATGACATGCGTGATGTTTTTCTCCAAGGCCTGAATCGAAGCGGGACTATCCGCATAGACTTTAGACCTTACATATCCCCACAGGGTAATGGTGTGATATCATACGATCTTGATGGCCAGTCGACCGGCCCAAAATGTGAAATTATCTGCTCACCGAAGTATTCTCTCAATAAATCCATTGATTGATACGATGTGTGGGAAGTGGCGCCATCTTGTTGAAACCAAATGTCACGGAGATCACGAGCTTCAATTTCTGGCATCAAATAGTCGGTTATCATGGCGCGATAACGGTCGCCATTGACGGTTACGTTCTCACCGGCATTATTTTTGAAGAAATATGGACCGATGGTTCCACCAGCCCCCAAACCACACCAAAACGTTGTTTTTTCTGGATAAGATGGTAGCTCTTAAATGTCTTCAGGTTGCTCTTCGTCCCTTGTTTTGCTTGTTTACATACCCATTGAGCCAGAAATGGGCTTCATCGCTGAACAAAATTCGGCTCGAAAACATCGGATCTTCTTGGAACTTTTCAAGAGGCCATAGAGCGAAACGATGTCGCTTGGGAAGGTCGAGTGGCTTCAGTTCTTGCATAAGCTGTATTTTGTAGGCTTTCAATTTAAGATCTCGACGTGAAATGCGCCAAGTAGTTCCAGACGTCAATCCGAGTTGCTCCGAAAGGCGCCGAATCGACTCTCCATGATCATCGTGTACACTCTCAGCTACGGCCGCTATATTTTCTTCAATGCGTGCTGGACGTGGTAAATTCGGTTGAATATTAACCAATAAGGAATGCTGGGTCTAAAGATGGGTAATGGTGTTGCGAATAGTACGCTCAATAGTTCGATTATGTTGACCATAAGTTGAGCGAAGCGCGCAAAACCCATTCTTTACAGAACGTAAATTTTCGTAATAAAGTTGAATGATTTTTAAACGTTGTTCAGGCGTAATTCCATCCATGATGAAATGCAAAACAATACTGAACAAAAATAACCTGACAGCTTGACACGACTCACGCGTGATTTGTCAAAAAAAGGCTACTGGAAAAGGTAAATCTACTTGGATCACCCTTTGATTTTTTGACATGTAATTTTTAATATTCTAGTAAAGTGGGCATCTTTATATGGTATCAAAATAACGAGTCTTTAGCTTTTCAAAAATAAACATTCTTTCATCTTCTTCTTAAAAGATTTCTTTTAATGTAATTTTTATCATCAAAACTTCAAAGTTGCAGCGAAAAATGTAATTACTCAAATGAAAATGTGACAACTGTGTCTGAATTGTGGTAATTTTTCTAATAGCTTCATTTAGAAGCAATAAAAAATTTATTTCAAAATATGCAATTATAAAAAATATGACTTTTTCTTCATGTCGTGCTAATATTTAGGAATTTTTCTATGAAGTCTTTATCAAAGAGTTTTAAACTTAAAATTCTCCACAAAATAATATTGTGATAATTAAAAACTCTGAATAAGTACGCACTATGCAACATATGTATTTATATACTATGTACAGTCACTCTCATTAAAATTTGGACAATAATATTTTAACTTATTTTCTCTTCAAAAAAAAAAATTTGTATCGTTAGTAGGAAGCATCGTAGAGATTTACAAGTATGGAATCTTGTGTATTTTGCAGGAAAATGTCGAACTCGCATTTGACTGTCAATCTCAGGGTTTGACTGTCAAATAGAAAATCTGCCCGCAAGTTGACAGTCAAACTCGACGATGAGGACATCGTTGGAATGAAAAATTTGCGCAATAAATACAGAGGCAATGGAAGAATTAACAAATAACAGAATGTCGCACCAAAAAGCAGAGCAAAGAATCTGACAATGCGAATCAAGATGAACTAGAGAAATTCAAAATGCGAAATGGGTGGGTAATAAAAGAATAGGAAAGTTTTAAAAATCAGGTGATCTCAGCTGTTTTCGAATGTAAACAAAAAAAATGGCGGATTCCATACTTGTAAAGCTGTACGATGGTAGGAAGTATTCTTAGATAGGAAATGTGCGGTTGAGAACGTAATCAATAAGTGCTCGGCAGGCCCTTTGGAAGCAGAAGTGTAATTGGAGCATTTCTTTGTCGAGCCTCCGTTTTATTTATCACGGAGCCTGGTGTGTATATTTATACAAAAGGTCAATTGAAAAGTTCCCGTTCTGACATATAGATGATAATTAAATCAATTTTTTCTTAGTTAGCCCTAACCTTCGGATCATTAGTTTGTGAATTTACAGCATTTTGAGTGAAGCAACTTTTGTTATTGTGAAAAAAATTGATAAAAAGGAATTTCGCGTATTGATAAAATATTGATTTTTGAAGGGAAAAATACAGTGCAAAACCTTGGCTTGATGACGAGTTGCCGGACACTGCCCCAGGAAAATCAACCATCAAGAATTGGTATTTTAAGCTTAGACGTAGTGAAATGAGCACCGAAGACGACGGTGAACGCAGTGGACGCCCAAAAGAGGTTGTTACCGAAGAAAATATCAAAAAAATTCACAAAATGATTTTGAATGACCGTAGATTGAAATTTAATGAAAGGGCAGACACTCTATAGATATCAACTGGACGTGTACATCATATCATTCACGAATATTTGGGTATGAGAAAGCTCTGTGCAAAGTGGGTGCCAAGCGAGTTCACTTTTGAGCAAAAACAACGACGAGTTGATGATTCGGAGCAGTGTTTGGAGATGTTCAAGCGTAATACACCAGAGTTTTAGCGTAGATGTGTGACAATGGCTGAAACATGGCTCCATCATTTCATTCCGAAGTCCAATCGACAGTCATCCGAATCCGTTCCGTTTCGAATCCGTACTACGAAAATGGTATCGAAAAGTTGAAGGGTCGCTATAATCAGTGTACCGCACTAGAAGGGAGCTATGTTGAATAAAGAAAAGGAATTTCGCCAAAACTTGACTTTTCAATTGACCTGTTATATAGGAACATGAACGATCTAGTTGCCAGTTTTTCGATCCGGAGGAATCTAATATTACAGACAATCATATTTAGAAACCCGCTCAAGTCGTTCAATCTCAACACGTTTGGGGGTGTTAAAACTTTGTGTGCATGAAGAGTGTGAAAAAATTTAGATAAAAGGATCAGATTTTCACTTTAAAACTTATACGATTTTTTATGTGAGCGACTGTATGTGGTGTCCATGTGACAAATCAAATATTCTTTCAGCGCTAAATTAAGAAAACAGTATGTATGTATGTACTCGTATGTATGTACGCGTAAATCAATGCTTTTTTTAAGCGTTTAATAGTTAGTAGCTGTGTGTGGTCGATTCGCGTGCGTAAAATAAAAAATTAAAAAAAAAGACGCGAAATTTATTTTTATTCACATTTCACATATTTGCACACACAAACAACCACACACTCGCTGTTTCTTGAGTTTATTTAGCTTTGGCTAGTGGTAATTAGTTACTGTGACAGCGTAAAGAAAAGTGTGGCGAGAGAGAGAGTGAGAACGCGTTTCTAGGAAATTAAAAATAAAATAAAACAACAAATGTTTCTTTTTCGTTTGTGCTCGTAAATTTACTGAGCACAGCTGTGAGCAATATTTTGACAAAAAAAAAGATAAATTAATTGTGATTTTTAAAAAAGTGGCAATTGTGGAGAAATAATTAATTTTGGGCATTTTTTTTTTTGGAGAAAAATAAATTTAATTATGCAATTTAATTTTGAATAAAGAAAAAAAATTTATAAAAATACTGATATTCGTTTTCTTGATTTTTAAATAAATAATTAATTTTCAGATTTTTTTGAGCGAACATAGCCAAAAATATATTCCATATTCCATTCCATTTAAAAAAAAAATTTCCCAGTAGAAAATATAAAAAATATTGGCTTTCTTGCGTTTATAAACTTTTACAAATAAATAATTTTTTCGGATTTTTTTTGCGTGAAGATGGTTTTTCGCCATATTTTATTTTCTTTCAATTTATTTATTTCTTTTTTTTTCTAAATTTTTGATAATTTTTTTCGGATTTATTTTTTATTTAATAAAAACAAAAAATATTAATATATGTAGGAAATATTCGTTCTATGTTTACATATTTTTCAGGTTTAATGTTTGTTTAATTTTTATCTTTTTTTTTTTGTAGAAGAATTAAAAAAAATTAAAAATATTAAAAAATATAGATTTCCGTTCTTGAATTCAATAGTTTTTAAAATTGATACTTATTTCGATTTATTTTTTTTTACATAACTTTTTAAAAAATTTTAAATTTTTTTCTAAATTAAAATACAAAAATAAAAAATGTCAATTTTCGGTTTCTTGAAACTATTAATTTTTATATTAATATTTTTATCGCATTTTTTTTTATTTACTATATTTTTTTCAAGTTTTCTCAATTATAAAAAAATTAAAAAAAAAATGATTTCCGTTTTCCTGAATCTATTAATTCTTAAAATAAATATTTTATTTCTTTTTATTTAATAATTTATTACCATTTTCTAATTTTTAAATTAATATAAAAAACATTAAAAATATTGATTACCGTTTATTTTTTAATTAAATAATTTTTAAATTTATTCAAATAGATTTATTTATCTATTTTTTTCTTGATTAGTTTATAAATTTGTTTTAAATGAAAATAAGAAACATGAAAAATATTAATTTTTCATTTCTTTAAATTATTAAATAAATATTGTTTCCGTTTTCTTGAATTTACTATATTTTTAAATAAATATTTTTGTTTCGGATTTATTCTTTGATTATTTTTTTTCTGATTACAAACAAGAAAATATCAAATAACTTAATTTTCCATTTCTTTATAGTATTAATTAAAAGAAGACCTTTTTTCGGATTTTTTATTTCAATTTTATTTTTGTTACATTTTTTTCTACAAAAAAAAAAAATAAAAAATAAAAAAATTGATTTCCGTTTCCTTGAATTTGTTAATTTTTAAAATAAGTACATATTTTTTTTCGTATTATTTTTTTGTACGAAGATGGTGAAAAGCAAATTTTATAACCCTTTTTTCCAAATAAAAATAAAAAATTAAAAATATTTTCAAAAAAATAAATATTTAAAACTTCGAAAAAATAAATATTTAAAAATTGGAAAAAATATTTTATGTAATTGGTTTTTTTTTTTAATTTTTTTCCATATAGAAATAATGTCTACCGGAAGCTCAGATCGACATAAATTATATTCGAAATCCATATTAATTTCCGGTTTCTTGTTTTTATTTTTATTTTATTTTTAAATTAATTTTTTTTATTAAAACACAAATATATATGTGTATGTACTTGTATTTTCATAAATAAGTGTAAAACTACAACCACTTGCTACAACAACAAGTAATAACAAGAATAATAGTTTGTTGTTCTGCTTAAAGCAAACACAAAATGACAATAATGACAAAAGCTACTGCACAAACCAACCAATAGCAACAATAACAAATCAACCAATAAACACAACACAGAGGCGCAACACTTAAGCTTTAATAACTGAAAAAAAAACAACAATAAATGTTCAGCAACATGCACTTCTGAGTGGCAGCAACCAACCGGTCGACAAAAAAGACAAACAAACACATGTTGCACACAAATAGAATACAATAAAAGCAACCACAGCAAGAAAATTACTATGATAAACGATAAAAGTGGGAGAACGCGTGCTAAGGCACGAATAGTGAAGACATTCTAATCGCCAGTGGCTATTCGAGACCCACTCGTCGCATGGGACTTACATACGTAGCTGTGTTAGTGTTTGTGATCCCCATACAAGCAACTGCAGGCATGCAATGAATATACATATGTACATATGCACATATGCAAATGCATAGACACTCGTACGTGTGGGTTTTATGTAGAGGAAATTCTCAGTTGTCGTTCACGCAGAGCGGCAGTGTGCCGTTGGGGCATTCGCTAACTTGTTGACTCGTTCTTCCTTCGTTCATTCACTTCGATGACAGTTCATCATTATTCTAATGCAACAGCAGTTATTTGTTGTTTCTGTTGTTCTATGTATTATGTGGTTTTTTTTTTCATTACAATAATATTTGCAAAGCAAGGCAAAAATAATGAATAGTAGCGTTACAACAAAAACAATTATCAACTTATGCATGACGTATGTATGTATGTATGCTACTCTCTAGCAATTGTCGCTTCACAGCGTGCATATTAAATAATTATAATTAATACATATGTATGTATGTACATATATAGAGAGAGATTTCATAACAAACATTATGGGTGTGTAAATATATTTATGATTTTAATTAAATAAAATTTGAATGAAGTTATAAATTAATGCAATTACATAAATAAAAGTAATATTTATTTTTTTTATTATAGAGTTGGTTAATTTATGCTACAAATTAGATAATCTCAGCATGAAGCCTCACTCAGTGCCTGTTTAAACGAGTCGATAAAAAGCAATAAAATTTATAAAATAAAAATAAAATATATTTAAATCAAGTTAAATGAAACGAAATAAAATCGAAAACAAAATAAAATAAAAATAAATAAAATGAAATGAAAGAAATAAAATTAAAAAAATTAAATTAAATTAAAATAAAATAAAATGAAATAAAATAAAACAAAATAATATAAAATAAAAAAATTAGATTAAATAAAATAATAAGAAATACAATAAAATATAATGAAATAAGCAAAAAACTTAAAAGAAGCTTAAAATACAATAAACGAAACTAAATCCACCTAAAATTGAATAAATAAATTAATTAAAATTTTAGTTTTAATCTATAATAGTTAAAAAATTATATTAAAAAAATGAAATCAAGTAAACCAAAATAAATTAAATTAAACTAGAATAAAATATAAATCATAAAGGGTTCCCTACTTTTTTAAATAAACAAACACAGAAAATTCAAATTTAATGGTGGATGTTGATTATCATTCAAAAGAACCTCCTTTGACATTTTTTTTTTAAGTTTTTCTCTTTCAAATGTTGACCGCAGCTACGTCTCAGATGGTACATCTGTTGAGTTCAATTTTCAATGACTCGTTCGAGCATTTTGACTGGTAACTGGCGAATGAAACGCCTGATGTTTTGCTCTAAGGCCTAAATCGAAGCGGGATTGTCCGCATAGACTTTAGACTTTACATGTCCCCACAGGAAAAAGTCTAACGCTGTGATATCATACGACCTAGGTGGTCAATCGACCGGCCCAAAACGTGAAATTACCGAAGTGTTCTCTCAATAAATCCATTGATTGATGCGATGTGTGGGAAGTGGCGTCGTCTTGTTGAAACCAAATGTCGCGGAGATCACGATCTTCTATTTCAGACATCAAATAGTCGGTTGTCATTGCGCGATAACGGTCGCCATTGACGGTTACGTTCTCAATGGCATCATTTTTGAAGAAATATGGACGATGATTACACCGGCCAACAAACCGTTGTTTTTACTAGATGAAATGGCAGCTCTTGAATCTTTTCAGGCTGCTTTTCGTCCAAAATACGGAAATTTTACTTGTTTACATACCCATTGAGCCAGGAATGGGACTCATCGCTGAACAAAATTTGGCTCGAAATTGGAGGAACTCCTTGGAACTTTTCAAGAGCTCATTGAGCGAAGCGATGTCGCTTGGGAAGATCGAGCGGCTTCGGTTCTTGCACAAGCTGTATGTTGTACGTTTTCAATTTAAGATCTCGACGTAAAATGCACCAAGTAGTTCCATACGTCAGTCCGAGTTGCTGCGAACGGCACCGAATTGACTCTGCACGGTCTTTGTGTACACTCTCAGCTGCGCCCGCTATATTTTCTTCACTGCTTGCTGGACGTGATTTTTCGGTCGAATATTCTCCAATAATGAATACTGAGTCTCAAGATGGGGCCTATTATGTTGACCATAAGTTGAGCGAGGCGCACGAAGCACATTCTTTACAGAACGTGAATTTTCGTAATAAACTTGAATGATTAGTCAACGTTGTTTAGGCGTAAGTCTTTCCATGAGGAAATACCAAACAATACCAAAGATGACTAGATACGAAACTCTTTATTTCGTGAGAGCGCTCTGAAAATCCACATTTTTTATAACATTTTCAAACCGTGCCACTGCGATGGAAAAGTTTCACTTTGGGATTTCTGGAAATTTTTTGGGCATTTATTGATAATAAAAAATTGTAAAAATGAATATTTACAGCTGTGCTTGGAAAATATTTGACTTCAATAAATACAAACAACATTTGTTCTTAATTTTAACATACAAATTTATCAAGCTCAATGAAAATTTATTGATAACCTAAAAAGGGTTTTTGATGAAAAATGGTGCGTTTCATTATTGACGAAGTGGTACTGAGGCTTGTTTACCATCAGCTGTTCAAAATTCCTTCATTTGGCTTTGTTACCAGCACAAAGAAAATAATCGAGGAACGCATTTATCTACATTTTAGAGAGTTTCGTATCTAGTCATCTTTGACAATACTGAACGAAAACAACATGACAGCTTGACACGACTCACGCATGATCCGTTAAAAAAAAGGCTATTGAAAAAAGTACTTCTACTTGGATCACCTTTTATAATAAAATTTAAATATAATAAAATGTAATAAACTAAAATAAAGGTTAAAAATTAAATTAAATTAAATTAAAGTAAATAACATAAAATAAAACTCAATAAAATAAAAAAATATAAATTAATTATTTTAAAAAAAAATATAATAAAAAAACTAAAGAAAATTAAAGAAAAAAACAAAAAAGAATATAATAAAATAGTGTAAAGTACATCAATACAATAAAAAATAAAATAAAATAAAATTTAAAAAAATAGAAATTAAACAAATTTAAAAGTTATATAAAAAACATAAAATGAAGAAAATGCAATAAATAAATTAAGAGCTACAATAAATCAAATTAATGTTAATGAAACTAGATTTTTTTTTTTTTTTGATTTTACAATTATGATTCCGTGCACAAATATGTGTTCACAAATGTTCAACATGAAAAATATTTCGGCGTAACACTTTATAAATAATAGCCCTCCACAGTTTTTGAGTGCCTCTCTACGCATTACTTGCAAAAAATTTTATTATAAAATCATTCTGCTCCAAGAAGCATGCTTCATAGCGCAAAGGCCCAAAGACGGCTATTCTCGTCACGGGTCCCCCTCATTTGCATGCCAGGAAATTAATTGCGTGAATTTCTTTTTAATAACACACAATGTCCACCGATATTTATAATAAAATATGACATTTTAGTCGTGATCGCGCTGCCTTAGATTTGCATAACCACATACACATCTACATATGTACATACGTATGCCATATATGTATGTTTGTCATTTGTTAAGCTTTATGAATCATTCAAAACAACATAAAATGACAACAATGCGGCACACTTTGATTGATTGTCATCAATACTGTCCATTTGTCTATATCTTCGCTGCCAATTGGATATTTATGTATGCTCGTTGGGGAGTGCTTAGAATAATAATAGATGATCGCGGCGGGGTCGGCAAGTTCGCCAGTGATGATAGTGTAAATGTGTTTGTAGAGAGATAAATGAATGCAAAACTGTATTCATATACAATTTCATTTGGATATTTACATATCTACACATATTTTTATTTGCAAATATATTCACACTGTCTTTGCATGCATCTAAATACATATGTATGTATGTATGTATGTATATGTATAGTGCAAAAATATTAGTATTCCTTGTTTGTATACGGCAGCTACCCTGAACTGTATTGGTTGGTGTGAAGGTGTCGGTTATGTAGGTGTTGGAAAAGCAATAAAATTAACGTACGTGTGAATAGTGGGCGTTGCTTTGGGCGGAGCTAAGCCAAGTGGTCCCATGAGTATGTTTAAATTTAAAAATGTAACAATTATTTTGAAATCCATATATTTAAGTGAGAACCACAGGTTCATCAGTTATATTTGATGCTTATAAATGCTTAATCATGTGGTAAAGAAATGTAGTTGGCAAGTGCATATTCTTTTTGCATATTTTTCCTTAATAATGTTTATCCAAGGTAGAAAATTAAGTGAATATTTCTGATATTTAACTCAGAGTTACTTTTTTTCACATAATCAGAGTAGGACTGAATTCCTTATTTTATTTTATTCTTTTTTATTTTTTTAATATTTTTTTTTCATTTTTTAATTTTATTTATTTATTTTTTTTTATTATTATTTTTTTTAAATCTTATTTAATTTTTTTTTTTCATTTTAGTTTATTTTTTTATTATGTTTCACTTGATTTTATTAAATTATGTTTAATACATTTATTTTTTTTCTTTTTTTTATTATTTTTTTTTTATCTTATTTAATTTAATTTTTTTTTTAATTTTTTAATTTTTGTTTTATTTAATTTTATTTGCTTTTTTTTCATTTCATTTTATTTTATTTTATTTTATCTTATTTTATTTTGTTTTATCTTAGTTCATATTAATTATTTTATTGTACGTTATTTTATTTTATTTTATTTTATTTTTATCTTTTTTTTATTTTTTTCATTTCATTTTATTTTATTTTATTTTTTTTTTAATTTATTTAATTTTATTTTATTTTAATTTATTTTTATTTTATTTTTTTTATCTTATTTTATTTTACGTTATTTTATTTTATTTTATTTCATTTCATTTCATTTCATTTCATTTCATTTCATTTCATTTCATTTCATTTCATTTCATTTCATTTCATTTCATTTCATTTCATTTCATTTCATTTCATTTCATTTCATTTCATTTCATTTCATTTCATTTTATTTTATTTTATTTTATTTTATTTTATTTTATTTTATGTTTTTTTATTTTATTTTATTTTATTTTATTTAATTTTATTTTAATTTATTTTATTTTGTTTATTTTATTTTATTTTATTTTATTTTATTTTATTTTATTTATTTTATTTATTTTATTTTGTTTAGTTTTGTTTATTTTATTTTACTTTAATTTATTTTATTTTATCTTATTTTATTTTATTTTATTTTATTTTATTTTATTTTATTTTATTTTATTTTATTTTTATTTTATTTTTTTATTTTTTTATTTTTTTTTTATTGTTATTTTTTTTTTCATTTCATTTTATTTTACATTATTTTATTTTATTTTATTTTAATTTTTTTAATTTATTTATTTTTATTTTTATTTTTTTTATTTTTTTTATTTTTTTATATTTTATTTTATTTTATTTTATTTTGTTTATTTTATTTCATTTTATTTTATTTTATTATTTTTTTCATTTTTTTTCACTTTTTTTTTTTGCTTTTCTATATAAAGGTCGTTTTACAACAAAATACTTAATGCTATTGTTATAACTTTGAAGGATACTAAATCTGATTACAAGTGTGTTTTTTTTTTTTTAATTATTCTATGTTTAAAAATTTTCGAAATATTGAGGTAGTGGATATTATCACAGCCTTCTGTATCAGGTGTCACTTCTCAGTTCTTAAATTTTCTCAGTGTTTAAATTTTTGGGAATAACTCCCGTAGATGATATGAGAATTGGAATTATATCGACGTTATCTAGTCTCCACATTTCCTTAACTTCGTGCGCTAAATTGAGATATTTGCTACACTTTTCCGTGTAGCATTCTTGTAGGTTGTGCGTGTTCGGCACTCCTATGTCTATTACCAGGGCCCTTTTTTGGTGTCTCTCGATTACACTTATGTCAGGTCTTTTGTGTGACGTGGGATGATCCGTCAATATTGATCCATCCCAGTATGGCTTTGTTGAACTGTTTTCTAAAATTGTTTGGGGATTGTATTTGAAATACGGACATTCCTCCGTAATTAATCCAAATCTGAGTGCTAAGCATTAATGCACAATTTTTGCGACGTTTTTGTGTCTTGTCAGATATTCGAAGGTTGCTAATGGAGCACATGCACCTATAATGTGGTGAATAGTTTCAGGTTGCCTTTGGCATCGTCGACATAAATAATTTTCAATGGCCGCACGAATGATACATTTTTTATAATTTCTAGTTGCAATCACTGGGTCCTGTATAGCGCACATAAAACGTTCGGTTTCAGCAAAGATTGCTGGTCTATTTAGCCAGTCGTTGGATGCAGTTGTGTGTATTTCTGGTTGATCGATTGCATGTGGATATTTTCCGTGGCTGACTTCATTTTCCCATAACTGAAAATGCTGAACGTTTGTTGGGATATCACACGCTGAGGTGCCACTTAATTTAGTGGGGTGTATTTCACATCTCACTGGCATACAACTTTATGCAATTGGCTTTGTTGCTTATGAAAAAACAGCCCGAGATTGTATACACACTTTTGGTGTAGATGCTTGTTGTCCATCATTCCTCGCCCTACTTGTCTTCGTGGTAAGTAGGCACGTTCTATGGCTGATTTCTGATGATGTTTTCCGAATTTAGTAAGTAATAACCTTGTCGTCCTTTTGACGACTTCTAGGTCTGTGTCAGACCATTTCGTTGTTCCAAGTGTGTATGTTAAAACTGATATAACAAATGTGTTGATAGCTTTGAATAGGTTAAAACCATTAAGATGCGACTTCAGCAAGCTTTTCACTCACATTACATATTCCTCCGATTTCAGAAAGATGCATTCTTTTTGCTTGAGTCAAGCCAAAGCTATTTGTATGTATCATTCTCTGACATGGCACTAATCATTTCATTATTTGATAACTCAAAATCGCGCATAATAATTCTACCACTTCCTGCACCAAGTCTACGGCATTGTTGATAAACTCATATATTTTGGATGCTACACAAGATCCTAGTAGTTCATACAGAGTGCAAAGACATATAATAGGATGATACTTTGAGGGATCTTTGGTTTTTTCTACTTCTTTCGGTAGAATGCGCGCACTTAAGCTTCACTTTGAAGGAATGATGTAAAGTAATGAGCTATCAAAACATGAGTACTCGTGAGCTTTTTAGCCAAAAACTGTAGATACCATACTGGCCTGGTGCTTTCCAATTGTGGGTATTTTTCACCGGTTGTTTGATATCTTCTTCGTCGAGCGTAAGAACCTCCATCATATTAATACTTTCTTGTCTTGTGTATTCATCTGAAATCCATTGTGAGTTCGTATTGTGTGTTATGCTGGAAGACCATATAGATTTCAAGAATAGTTCGATTTGCTCACTGCTAGTATTTCTGCTAGGTGCTGCTTTATTTTATTATATTGTATTTTATTTTATTTTGTTTTTTTATTTATTATTTATTTAAGTTTCTTTTATTTTTTAATATAAATTTTTAATGTTTTTTTATAGCACAAACTTTTTCGTTTTATTTTTTGTTTGTTTTCACTTATTTTATTTTAGTTTTGAAATATTTATTCATTTAATTCATTTCATCTCTAGCAAAACAAAGCATCTTCCGCTCTTAGTAGGCGTTTAATTTTAGCGAAAATGTCACAATTGTTTTTTTTTTTAATTTTTTTTTAATTTCTTATTTTTTTTTTAACTATTTTTAGCACTAGTTGCTATTTAATGCTGAACAGCCGCAACACACATTCTTCATTGGCCTGGTCGACGCGTGTCAAATGCGC
This sequence comes from Neoceratitis asiatica, assembly GCA_030068015.2. Classification (NCBI taxonomy): domain Eukaryota; kingdom Metazoa; phylum Arthropoda; class Insecta; order Diptera; family Tephritidae; genus Neoceratitis; species Neoceratitis asiatica. Next base: position 17,336,783 of record CM061526.1, read on the forward strand.
GTTGATGGGCGACTTTTTCTAAAAACCATTTATTATATTTAGATATTTGTGTGTACATACGTATGTATGTTTTGTATAAAATACTATGTATTCTTACTTTCAACACAATTTTGTTTTTGTTTTTTAATGATAAATAAATTAAAAAATAATTCAAAATTAATGTATTTTCATTTGTATGTATGTATTAGCAAAATTTTTCGCTTCATCGACTATTTTTAATGTTATTTTATATATTTTAGTTATTCGACCAGAGTACCGATGAGATGTTTAATTAGTATGATTAACTAAGCTCTATCGATTATCACATAAGCTACTAAGATTCATGATTTTAATCGAAAAAATAGACAATAATTTAATTTTTTTCACCCAAGCGAGCTGGATGTCGTCACAAAATCAAGCTTTATAACCGCCAAGTAAGTTAAAAGTTGCCAATTTTCACACTCAACTTCATTATAATGTACCAATGTATAAGTACCAAAAAAAAAAAAAGGGTAATCGCACTGCACCCTGTTATCGGAGTTATCGATGTATATCAATTGATAATTATTAAAATCAAAATGACACTAACATGCAAGTCGTGCTTATTACACTTGCCGATATTAAATTATTGCCAGCGAACAATTTCACGTCATAACGGATTAATAACAGATTTTATCTCTCACAAAAACAAAATCACTATCATCACATGCATACGAGTTACATATGCATGGATTAATGC